>SJYC01051890.1:0-40122 GCA_006408675.1 Madoqua kirkii
AGTTCCTCTTCACTTTCTGCCCTAAGGGTGGTGTCATCTGCATATCTGAGGTTATTGATATTTCTCCCAGCAATCTTGATTCCAGCTTGTGTTTCTTCCAGTCCAGCGTTTCTCATGATGTACTCTGCATAGAAGTTAAATAAGCAGGGTGACAATATACGGCCTTGACATCCTCCTTTTCCTATTTGGAACCAGTCTGTTGTTCCGTGTCCAGTTCTAACTGTTGCTTCCTGACCTGCATACAGATTTCTCAAGAGGTAGGTCAGGTGCTCTGGTATTCCCATCTCTTTCAGAATTTTCCACAGTTGATTGTGATCCACACAGTCAAAGGCTTTGACATAGTCAATAAAGCAGAAATAGATGTTTTTCTGGAACTCCCTTGCTTTTTCCATGATCCAGCAGATGTTGGCAATTTGATCTCTGGTTCCTCTGCCTTTTCTAAAACCAGCTTGAACATGCAGAAGTTCATGGTTCACATATTGCTGAAGCCTGGCTTGGAGAATTTTGAGCATTACTTTACTAGCCTGTGAGATGAGTGCAATTGTGTGGTAGTTTGAGCATTCTTTGGCATTGCCTTTCTTTGGGATTGGAATGAAAACGGATCTTTTCCAGTCCTGTGGCCACTGCTGAGTTTTCCAAATTTGCTGACATATTGAGTGTAGCACTTTCACAGCATCATCTTTCAGAATTTGAAACAGCTCCACTGGAATTCCATCATCTCCACTAGCTTTGGGTATCATTAACCATGGTAAGGGTTTCTGGGACTTTTTCATCTTGTGTAATTGAAGCTTTGTACTCTTGACCAACATCTCCCCACTTCATCCACCTCCCAGTTTTGTAACAACCATTCTACTCTTTGTTTCTATCAGTTTGACTTTAGTGGATTCCACATATAACTGAGATGAGGCAGTATTTGTCCTTCTGTGTCTAGCTTTGTTCACTTAGCATATGCTATTCAGGTTCATCCACATCATCGAAAATGGCAGAATTTCTTTATTTTTTATGGTTAAGTAACATTCCACTGTATGTATGTAATACATTTTCTTCATACATTTGTTCATCAATAGACACTTGAGTTGTTTCTATAGCTTGGTTACTGTGAATACCGCTGCAAAGAGCTTGGAGGTGCAGACATCTCATCGAGATCCTGATTCCATCATTTCCTTTGGATATATCCCAGAAGTGGGATTGCTGGATCATTTGGTTGTTCTGTATCTAGCTTTTTGAGGATGCTATTCGCCATAATGTCTGAAACTTTTTTATGGTAAAATATACATAGCATGGTCTTCCAAAGTGGCACTAGTGGTAAAGAAACCACCTGCCAACGCAGGAAACATAATGAGATTTGGGTTCCATCCCTGGGTCAGGAATATCCCCTGGAGGAGGGCCTGGAAACTCACTCCAGTGGGGTCTTGCCTGGAGAATCCCATGGACAGAGAAGTCTGGTGGGCTACAGTCTATAGGCTCATAAAGAGTCAAACACAACTAAAGTAACTTAGCATGCAGGCATACACAGAATAAAAGTGATCATTTTAAACATACAGTTCATTAAGTCTTGTGGCATTAAGTCCTTCTACATTATTGTGCAACTCTCACCACCAACCATCTCTAGAACTTTCATCACCCCAAACTAAAACTCTGTATATCCTTTGAACAATAATTCTTCATTCCTTTCTCCCATCAGCTCCTGGCAATCACCAGCTAACTTTCTATGAATTTGACTATACAAGAATCTCATATTAGTGGAATCATACAGTATTCTTTCTAGTCTGCATTAATTTTCTTCAAGGTTCATCCATGTTGTAGCATGTTTCAGAATTTCATTTCTTTTTAAGGCTAAATAATAACTTTATAAATTAAAGTGTTCTGACACTGGGAGTGTGATGATAAAACAATTTCTGTTGTCAGCCAACAGTCTATACAGCCTCCTAGTACCAGCACACCACAACGAGGTAAGGGTCCCAGAAGCTGCACACATACAGCCCCATGGAAGCTTCCAGAGGAAGAGATCACAGAGTTGTATTGTGTTATCTGTGGTCATCCTTGTGAGCCCTGACTGTGTGGAGCATAATCCCAAACTTCACTGCCATTTAGCTGTGAGCTACTGCACAAATTATCCTTCCTGTCTGAGGCTCGGTGCTTTCATCTGTAAAATGGGAAGAATAATAATATCTACCTCTGAGTTATGATCACCTTTAAATGAAACCGTCCATGTAAAGCACTTATAGCAGTGCATGGTAGATCAATAAATGGTGAATAAATCAGTGAAACCATTTGGAGCACAAGATGGTTTCCTTAGGTAGGGTTGCCAGATCGAATACAGGATGCCTTGTTCAATTTAGATTTCAAATAAACAAGTAATAATTGTTTGGTATGTCCCAAATATTGGACTGCTGGTGCTGGTGCTAAGTCGCTTCAGTAGTGTCCGACTCTGTGCGACCCCGTAGATGGCAGACTCCCAGGCTCCTCTGTCCCTGGGATTCTCCAGACAAGAATACTGGAGGAGTGGGTTTCCATTTCCTTCTCCAATGCATGAAAGTGAAAAGTGAAAAGTGAAAGTGAAGTAGCTCAGTCGTGCCTGACTCTTAGCAGCCCCATGGACTGCAGCCTACTGGGCTCTTCCATCCATGGGATTTTTCAGGCAAGAGTACTGGAGTGGGTTGCCATTGTCTTCTCCCAAATATTGGACATGCCTAATCAAATACTTACAAAAGGCAAGGTCTTAGGACCATGTATTTGATACTTCAGAACATTTTAGTCGAACTGATGAGTAAAATGAGATTGGTTTCTCCCAACTGAGCTGGGGAAAGTAGGGAAAGAAAAGGATGAGCTCAGGACATCAAGGTCCCAGCTCAGTCTCTGTGTAAATGACCTGCAAGTTTCTGCTTCTGCCCTAAAGGAAACCCTTATCTATCTCTCCTGTAGGGCTGAGGGTGCTCAAAACCAAGCAGAGTCTTGTCTGGAGAGTTGTTGAATTGCAACACAGATTGAATTCACAACCTGATGGGCATTTGTTGTCAGAGTGAGGCATTAATTAGCAAGGAAGGAAATTCCAGAAATTGGAATGGGGACATGTGAGTAGATCCAAATGCTTCTGGGAACATGGGCAAAGTCTTCTTTACCAGTGATACAGTCCTTTCTCTTTTTCCTACCCACTCCCCTCCAACAACCACTGCTTCACCGCATCCCGTCTGAGCAGGTTAACCCTTCTTTGCTAGAAGAACCTGTAACCATCTCCCCTGAGGTAGTCACTTTGCAAAGTACTTTTGATTCTCCTCAAGACCTGCCCTCATCTTTGCTTCTAGACCTCTAAGTAGATTCAAGTCCCAGCAGTTACAAAGAGTAAGGTACAAAATGTACCTACAAAGAATTATGCCTTTTACAATGAATAGACAGAAATCTGGGAGATGTGTGTAAGAATGGATATTGAGGGGTAGGATAATAGTAGAAGGAATATGAAGTTGGGATCAGACCAAATTTATTTATAGGAATCTGCTAAGCAAAGCATCTGGGTTTAATGTTGCAGCTGGGGTGGATGGTTAGAAAGGGCTCTAGTTCTTTGGTTGGTTGGTTGGTTGGTTGGTTGGCAGGTTGGCTTGTTCGCTGGTTGATTAGATGGCTGGCTGCTTGGTTGGTTGGTTGAAACACAGAGCAAAAGGTGGTCTACAGTAAGTGAAGCTGAAATGTCGAGTCTTCTTTGGTATACTGCAGAAGATGGTAGAGGACAGCATTCAAAGGCTTCAGGAGATTGGAACATCAGACAGACTGACTGATCACTGAAGGCTTTCTCATCCTCCCTGGGAGGATCACCACACTGTAAGAAATAAATTTGTGAGGAGGGCCCCAAGTATCCCTGAGTTCTGCAGTCACCCTTCTCTGTGTCAGAAATCACAGTGGGAACTACTGCTATTAAGCTGTGATCCTTAAGTGCAATGGGGATAATTGGATCTTGGATATCAGGGCCATGTGGCAGCATTTAATCACCAAAGGCAAGGTGGGCATGGTTACAGTAATGGACAGAAAAGTCAAAACAGTACTCAGAATAGTCTGGCTCACAGAGATTATGGTATTGGCCAGCTGATCGCAGTGTAACTAGTAAATAAACAGATGGGCAATCTACTACAGGAGTCTAACTTGAATCATCAAAACGCCATGGCCCACTAAGCAATTGCTACTTCCAGACTTGAGTTGGTTAATAGATCCAGAACACTTGAGGCTGGGTTCCCTTGAGGAAGGACCATGCTACACTGCCAAAAATTTATATAGCTAACCTTCCTCCCAGCCTTCCCCAAAGGGAAGGGGTTTACAGCCTTTTATCAAGGTGACTGTGCATCAGAAAAAAGGAAACAGTTAGACCTTTGGAGGGCACTGGAGACTGGTTCTGAACTGAGACTAGTTCCAAGGCACCACTCTGGTCCATCAGTCAGAGCAGGGGCTTATGGAGGTCAGGCTCTCAGTCAAAAGGTTTAGCTCAGGTCCATTTCACAGCGGGTCCAGCAAGTCCCTGAATCCATGCTGTGGTTATTTCCCCATTGCTGAGTGCATAATTGAATACAGAACTCACTGGCAGAATCCCTAGAAACATTTGCTATTCACTTGAAACTCAAATGGAACTGGTATTCTGTATTTTTATTTGCAAAATCTGGCAACCCTACCTGAAGGAAATTGCAGGTGAGGAAAGGCCCCCTGTGAGCCAAGACTTAGAGGGCAGGGGAGTGAGGTTTGTTAGGTAGATTGCAGTCCTGAGCTCAGCCTCTGGTTGGTATAAAGCAAGGGTCAAAGGACGTGAAATTCACTAGGGCTTGTGAAAGTTCTGGAAATTTAATTTTTAAAAAAGAAAGAGGGGGTTAAGGATTAGCTGGAAAGAAGTGCAAGGGACTCTTTGGGTTGAATCTTATTAAACTATACACTTAAAATGGGTACATTTTTAAGAACTCTTTAAGAATGCCTAGTGGTTAAGACTCCATGCTTCTCCTTCAGGGAGCGCAAATTCAGTCCCTGGTAAGGGAACTAAGAGTCTGCCTGCCATGGGACACTCAAAACCAAACCAAACCTTTGCAAGTTTCCCTCAGTTGATTAATTTCTAGGAAATTTCTTTTATTAGGTCTCGTGATTATAAAACAAATTGAAAGTGATGATTTAAGCAGTGCATTGTCAGGGAAGAATATTCACATGAAAGGAGTCTTATTTTCTTTGAGCTGATGGGATAGCTGCTTTTGTGAATTTGCTGCTTGGACAATATGCCTGAGGGTGGTAAGAGGTTAAGATACATAAAGTAGTTTGTATTGGTTGGTCAAAGGAAGGGCCCATCGCAGGTGGTTTAAGTGCTATTTATCAAAAAAAGCTTTAAAATGTACATGCATTTTGTCACAGCAATTCCACTCTGAGCAATTTATCCTAAAGCAAAAAATCAGCATAAAGATGGATGTTCTAGGATTTTACTGTAATGATGATTATAAGTGAAAAACTGGAAATTGCCTATATGCTTACTAAGAGAGAACAGAGTAGTGTTGAAACATGCATACAATGAAACATTACCCTTAAAAAGGATCATGCAGATTTTTTTAAACATGGAAAAATGTTGTCAAGCTATTGTTAAATTTCAAAAATTATAACACTAGATATAGTATGATCTTTTTGTCTCAAAAGAAAAAATATATATGCTCGAAGGAGAATAAAGATGCCAGGAGAGAAATTGCTATGATGGTCTTCTGAATGACCATTGAGCATAGCTTTGGTCTTGTTTTGCTTCTCTGTATGTCTCAAGTTCTTCTAGGAAAAATATGGCTTTCTTAAATAACCAAACCATTTTAAAGAAAATAACTGGAAGCTATTTTTGAGTTTAGTAAGAAGTGTGAAGACACAGAACCTGCTTTTCCACAGCTCTCCACAAGGGAGCCCTCAGGGATGCTCCAGAGATGTTGTAGAGGCTGCAAAGTAATTTCCCAGGAACCATAGTTCTTACAACAGCAGCATATTTCCCACCCCTTGTCATGCACCTAACATCTTAATCCCGGCTCCAGAATACACTCACTCCATGTATACTGAGGAAGAGTTGCACTTACTGTGTAGACCATCTCTCTTTGTCCTTTCCCTCCTCCTCTGTTCTCCATCACCCCCAAGGCTACGGTTGTGTCTTTGGGATACTTCATCATGCTTACCATAGAAACCATTGACAGTGTTGCTTTCCTGCTTGTTTAATGAATCATCCAATTTCAGCTGGTCTTCTCTCCCTCTACCCCCCGTCCGCCCCACACCCCATCACTTTTCAAATCATTTCTCAGTTGGTCACTGTTCCATCCAAAGACACTCAGGGTGGCAGCATCATTCCTTCTGAAACTGAAACCTGGTGGTCTCCATCCTTGCTGCACCTTGGAATCACATGGAAGAGTTTCTTAAAAATATGATACCAAGACCCTCTTCCCAAAGACTCTGATATATTTTGTCTATAGTGGCTGCTGCTACTGCTAAGTCGCTTCAGTTATGTCCAACTCTGTGCAACTCCATAGACGGAAGCCCACGAGGTTCCCCCGTCCCTGGGATTCTCCAGGCAAGAACAATGGAGTGGGTTGCCATTTCCTTCTCCGGCGCATGAAAGTAAAAAGTGAAAGTGAAGACGCTCAGTCGTGTCCGACTCTTCAAGATCCCATGGACTGCAGACTACCAGGCTCCTCTGTCCATGGGATTTTCCAGGCAAGAGTACTGAAGTGGGGTGCCATTGCCTTCTAGAGTTACACTATTACAATCATTGATCATATATCGAACTATACATTTGATCAACTGCTTCAAGTTTAGTCATCATTTCCGTTGAAGGCTCAGTCGTATACTTGGTAATACAAGAAATAAAAATCTTGTGAAACAAGCAAAATATAAATGGCATAGTTAATAACATTAGTGGAATTTCTATAGTGGAGAGTGTTTAAAGTCTTTCAAGTGATTCTAATGCATAGTGTGCATTGTGAAGCCCTGCCTTAGCCTCTATAATCCATGTGGCATCCTCTGCAGGGCTAAAAGAAGGAAAATCTAAGGTAACATTTCCTTGGCAGAGAAGCACTGACCGTGGGTGCTTTGTGTCCAAGTGGACCTGATAATCAAGTCCACTCCCTCAAATTAATCCTTACAATTGAAAATGTTGCTCTTATTTCCTAAGGTTATCGTCCAGAAGGGGAGGTTGATTCAGCTCTGAAGTCCCACCATGTCTTGTTCTTGAATTGACTGACGCATATTTTCCCTCCTAAATGCACAGAACACCCTGTATGTCTCTCTTCTGCTGTCACTCAGAGCCTATCAGGGATGCTGACAAGAATCCTTCCTGCTCTTGCAGAAGGTTCCCCAGGCTCCATCAGGTTGATTCAAGCTTTTCTCCTCTCTTCTATTCATCATCTCTTGTCTGGACCATACAAGAGCTTCCTAACCAGTCTCCCTCCCATCCCTGTCCTATCCAATCCATTCCTGCACCACCAGTCTACAGATCCTTCTAGATCCTCTTTTCCCTGAGCAAGTCAATCCCCTGCATAAACATCTTCAATAACTCCTAACTGCCTGACTTATAACATTGCCATTAAGAATACAATGATTTTAATGGTTATACATTTTTTGAGCATTTGCTATGTTCCAGGCACTGGGCTGAGCATGCTACATGCACAGGTGCATTTTCCAAAATGTTTTATTATGAAAATTTTCAAACATATGAAAAAGGAGAGAGAATGACACAGGCTCCCCACTCTCCCTGATTTTAAAATTCAAAAAGCTCTAAATCCAGAAGTGTATCATACATTTGGTGCTAAAACTCACCTGGTAGCAAAAACCTGACCCAAATAAGAATGAAATTACCCATGTCTTTATTTAATTCACTTTGTGTGACTATTCAAAAATATCACTGCAGACATATTAACATATTTTATTATAAGGTACTGTCTAGGTCCCCATTAAGGGTGTGATGTAATAATATACAGTGCATGTACCCAAATGCCTTTCTAAAATCTAGAAACATCAGACTTCAAAAACAAGATTTGGATAAGGAATTCTATATGTCTACAATGAGTACCTATATACCTGCAACTTAGATTTAGAAACTGTTAGCATTTTGATATCTTTGCTTTTCCGTCAGTCTATAGATGTAGATGATGAAGACGTAAATGATAGAGATATAGATATTGGTTGGTTGGTTGTAAAGTTGCTCAGTTGTGTCTGACTCTTTGCAACCCCACAGACTGTAGCCTGCCAGGCTCCTCCATCCATGGGATTTTACAGGCAAGAATACAGGAGTGGGTTGCCATTTCCTTCTCCAGAGGATCTTCCCGACCCAGGGATCGAACCTGGGTCTCTCGCTTTGTAGGCAGATGCTTTTACCGTCTGAGCTATCAGGGAAGTTTATATAGATAATATCAATTATAGATATAGATACCATTTTAGCCCTATGTTAGTTGCTCAGTCATGTTGACTCTTTGAGATGCTGTGGACTGTAGCCTACCAGGTTCCTCTGTCCATGGACTTCTCCAGGCAGGAATTCTGGAGTGAGTAGCCATTCCCATCCCCAGGGGATCTTCCTGACCAAGGGATGGAACCACATCTCCTGCATTGCCAGCAGATTCTTTATCATCTGAGCCCCCAGGAAAGCCCATTGTAAACCCTTTCCCCCCAAATATAACCATATCAAATCCCTAGAAGCTGTGAATGTTACCTTATTTGGATAAGTTTCTTTGCAGATTTACTTAAGGATCTGAAGGTACATAGATCACCCTGTATTATCCAGAGGGCCCTAAATCCAATGAGAAGTGTCCTTAAAAGAGACCCAGAGACAGAAGAGAATGTGCTATGTGAAAACAGTAGCAGTGAAAGTCGCTCAGTCGTGTCCGACTCTTTGCGACCCCATGGACTATACAGTCCGTGGAATTCTCCAGGCTAGAATATTAGAGTGGGTAGCCTTTCCCTTCTCCAGAAGATCTTCCCAACTCAGGGATCGAACCCAGGTCTCTGCATTACAGGCAGATTCTTTACCAGCTGAGCCAAAGGGAAGCTCAAGAATACTGGAGTGGGTAGCCTATCCCTTCTCCATTGGATCTTCCAGACCCAGGAATCAAATCAGGGTCTCCTGCATTGCAGGCAGATTCTTTACCAACTGAGCTATTAGGGAAAAGTGAAAGCAGAGATTAAGATGATGTGGCCACAAGCCAAGGAAAGCAAAGGAGGTCAGAATTGGTAAAAGCAAGGAAGGTGTCTCCTCTAGGGCCTCTGGATGGATCAAGGTTCTGCCAACATCTGAAGTCATCATCTTGATTTCAGAATTCTGGACTCCAGCACCATGAGAGAGTAGATTTCTGCTGTTTTTTCAAACTCCAGTTTGTGGCAATTCATTGCAGCCATGACAGGAAACTAACACAGGTTTAAATATAGATATTGGCAGGGCTTCCCAGGTGACCCCAGTGGTAAAGAACCAGCCTGCGGATCCCAGAGACATAAGAGACCTGGGTTTGATATCTGGATGGGGAAGATCCTCTGGAGAAAGGAATGGCTCCCCACTCCAGTATTCTTGCCTGGAGAATCTCATGGACAGAGGAGCCTGGTGGGCTACAGTCCATAGGGTTGCATAGAGTGGGACGCAACTGAAGCAGTTTCACATGTGTGCATACACATACGCACACTACACACTGACCAAGCCATCAGCATAGGCTGAACCATTTGAAAGTGCTTGCCCTCATGACCCTTCACTCCTCAATCCTTCGTGCCTGCATCTCATACAGCCCTCTCAGAGCCCATGAGAGGCATGTACATATAGGTACATCTTGCTTTACTGCATTTCACAGATACTGTGTTCTTTATAAACTGAAGTTTTGTGGCAAGTCTGTGTTGAGCAAGTCTATTTAGAGCCATTTTTTCCAAAGCATTTGCCGACTTCATGTCTCTGTGTCACATTTTGGTGATTTGCATAATATTTCAAACTTTCTCATTGTTATTGTATGATGGTGATCTGTGATCAGTGATCTTTGATGTTACTGCTAAGACTTGCCTACAGGCTCCATTGATGGTTAGCATGTTTTAGCAATGGCATATTTCTTTTAAAATAAAGGTGTTGGGGGCAGTGACGCCCTATAATATTTCTGCACAGCATTAGCAGCATGAAGTATGCATGAGGGAGAATATTGACCCAATAACCTGAAATACTTACATTTTTGCAACTCCTTGTAGGTTTTGGGACTTCTAACTCCACCACCCACTCCATCTGAAAGCCCATTATGCCTTCAACTCCTAGGACAATCATACACCTCCCACTGAATAACAAAAGCATTAAAGTCCTTTTAAATTAAGGTATGTAATGTACATTATTTTCTTAGATATAGTGCTATGGCACATTTAATAGACCACAGTAGAGTATAAAAACAGATTTTACACATACTGAGAAACCAAAAAATTTGTATGACTCACTTTATTGTGATATTCACTTTATTGTGGCAGTCTGGAATCCAACACAAAATATCTCCAGCAACCCAGTGCAAAATATCTCCAAGACATGCCTGTATTTTTACCAAGTTACACAACCATCACCATAAATCGTTTTATAACATTTCATCACTCCTACATGATCCCCCATGCACACTTACTGTTAGTTCCTATCCCACCCCAAGCACCCACTTATCTACTATCTATCTTCAGAGTTTTGCCTTTTCTGAATACTTCCTACAAATAGACCATACAATGTATGGTCCCTTTCTTATGGCTTCTTTTCCTGAGCATAATATTCATGAGGTTCTTCTACGCCATAGCATTATCTATAGACGGTTCCTTTTTAGTGCTGAATAGTATTCCATCATATGGATTTAGCACATCTGTCTATCTGTTTGCCAGTTGATGGACTTGTAGGTTATTTTCAAGCTTCGTCTGGCCCATCACATTTTAACGTGGGGCTAGAGGGTGGGCTTCACAGCTTCTGTCAGTTCCTTGACATGACAAGCAAAATGTGTGTGTGTGTTTTCTCTTTCTGTCCAAGGTAATAAGACAGAATGTAGTGTGAGATACACAACTATGTCCATTACAGAGGCCACGAATGGAGGCACAGGAAAAGTACACTCAGTTCCATTTTTGCCATTCTTGGAGTCAAATTCAAAGCAAGGAGTTTACAACTGACCTGCCTTGGAATGAACAAGCCAGCACTCCAGGAGAGTTTAGGGACATTGGAGACCCTGCAGGAAGCAGTGGCCAAGGGCAGGCAGCAGGAATTAGCCTGAGACTTCTCAGCAGGGAAACAGTCATGCTCAGGCCAAGAAGGAGAACATCACTGGCTGTGGGAGCCACACCTGCTCTACTTTCTGATGCTTTGTCCTTCCTGCCCCGATGATGCTGATGGAGATGACAGGGCTGAGATGGCTGCCTCCTCAGCAAGGAAGCCTGTGTGTGTCTGAGCAAGATGCTACAGGTAAATATTGCGACTGATCAGCTATGCCGAGGTGGGAGCTGCCTGAAGACCTGACAAGACATGAACTGGAGAGGAATGAGACTGTTAGATGGCGGAGGCAGGACAGAGCACTGGAGTCTTTGCTGTGACTCAGGGAAGGCGTAGCGTTTTCCCCTGGAAGAGCCATCTGAAGAGCAGATCAAATCAGGATGCTTATTTAGAGGGGGATTTATGGCTCTTTGAAAAAGTGCTCCATGGGGCTTAGGCAGGGAGCTGGGAGAAGAGGCAGCATCATTAAGCCTTTTATCCTACAAAGAGGAGCCTCCTTGGTGAACGGAGCCTTCTGGCATTTTGGAAGGGACAGCTCAGAAAAGCTTGGCAAGGGGCAGTCTGCAAGATGCCTCAGAGATCCTGTTGGAGCAGGAAGGGCAAAGCAAGCAGATACCCCCCAATTAACCACCCCCTAATTTAACCACAGAAATAAGTTGGTTTATATAAAGATGTCTAAACAACTTCATTTAACGAAAGGAGTTCTGATGTCAAAAATATCCTTTTTTGGAAACCCCAGTAGCACATCTTTCAGCTAAGCCACAAGATTCATCCCATGATGACAAATGAGCTCTTACTATGTTGCAGGCTCTGTGCCAGGTCCTAGAGACAAGGTGTGAACAAAGCAAGGATGATTCTCAATGTCTTGGCATTTACAGTCTCCTGGGGCAGTGAGACACTGGAAAGAATGAACTCACAAATAAATATGTGATTATAAGTTGTGATAAGTTCAACATAGAAAATACCAAAATTTAGAAGAAACCAAAATATAGAAACAAACAACATTTTAAAAACCACATGTACCCCAGTGTTCATTGCAGCACTATTTACAATAGCTAGAATATGGAAGCAACCTAGGTGTGCATTGACAGATGAATGGATAAAGAAGCTGTGATACATATACACAATGGAATATTACTCAGCCATAAAACAGAACGCCTTTGAGTCAGTTCTAATGAGGTGGATAAATCTAGAGCCTATTATACAGAGTGAAGTAAGTCAGAAAGAGAAAAACAAATATCATATATTAACACATATATATGGAATCTAGAAATTATCCTAGATGGTACCAAAGAAATTATTTTCAGGGCAGCAATGGAGACACAGACATAGTGAATAGACGTATGGACATGAGAGGCAAGGAAGAGGAGAAGGGGGATGTATCAAGAGAGGAACATGGAAACGTACATTACAATATGTAAAATAGATAGCCAATGGGAATTTGCTGTGTGACTCAGGGAACTCAAACTGGGGCTCTGTAACAACCTAGAGGGGTGGGATGAGGAGAGAGATGGGAGGGAGGTTTAAGAGGGAGGGAATATATGTATACCTATGGCTGATTCATGTTGAGGTTTGGCAGAAACCAACAAAATTCGAAGCAATTATCCTTTAATTGAAAATAAATTTTAAAAATATAGAAAATGGTGATATGCAGCAGAAAAGCAGCAGCAAGGGTTCGGTTGGACAGAGGAAGCTTTTCAGAAGTGACACTTAAATTGAACCTGGAAGTGGAGTGGGAATTAACTGGCAAAAGAAATGTATTTGTAGGTTTCCCTATTGGTTCAGTGGTTAAGTATCTACCTGCCAATGCAGGGAACATGGGTTCGATCCCTGATCCAGGAAGATCCCATGTGCTACATTGCCCCACAGCTACGGAGCCGGTGCTCTAGAGCCCATGAGCTGTCCTATTGACACCCATGCATGCCTACAGCCCATGCTCCACAATGAGGGAAACCACTGCAAAGAGAAGCCCATGCACAGCAATGAAGAGTAGCCCTCGGTGGCCGCAACTAGAGAAAGACTGTGCCGCAACTAGAGAAAGCCTGTGCAGAGCAGCAAAGACCCGGTGTGGCCATAAATAAAACACAAAATTAACTAATTTATTGTTTTTAAAAAAGAAATGGATTTGTGAGGAGGGCCAGGTATTTACCTAAAACATTACAACTTTCACTGAATAACCCATCCATGCACAGAGGCAGTAGCACAGCCCTTAGAAAAGAAATTCCACATTTATTGAATCTTTTTTAACTTTTCTACTGATTGAGCTGATTTCCCATCTACTCAGTGCCAATGGTCTGGATGATGTCAAATACAGTGGAGTCCTCAAAGGCAAGGACCCTGAGCAAAACATTTGCAAAGAGAGGCTCCCAGAAACCTTAGTCCATCCATCCACTTAATCGCCATTTGCTGTTTATTTATGATGGGCTAGGAGCTTGAGAGGAATGGTGAAAGAGTTGAGAACCTACCTCCTACTAAGCTTAAAACAAAGAAGAGAAAGACAGGTATCTAGGCAGTGTGAGAAGGGCACACCTAGAGAACACTGATGAGAGACTACAAACCTCAGAAAACACGTGGCAGGTACTCGAGAGCATGGATGGCAGTACCAGGCTACCATTACTCCTCATCTCAACCCAAGAAGTTCTGCTCTAGCTTGTCTTCAGGCTGAGAACTAATTGGAGGAAAAAAGAAGAATGGAGGGCTCTGGAGAAAATGGCAACTCAAAAAGATACATGCACCCCAACGTTTGTTAGCAGCACTACTTAGAATAGCCAATAGTCAGTAAGCAACCTCAAGGTCATTGACAAGTGAATGGATAAAGGACAGTGGACTATTACTCAGCCAAAAAAGGAATGAAATAATGCCATTTGCAACAACTTGGATGAACCTAAAGTTTATCATACTAAATGAAGTAAGTTAGACACAGGAAGAGAAATACCATATCATATCACTTATCAGTTCAGTTCAGTCACTCAGTCATGATATCTATCTTTTAGGATCTGAAATAGTCAACTGGAATATCATCTATATGTGCAACCTAAAAAAAAATGACACAAATAAACTTATTTACAAACCAGAAGTAGACTCACTTATGGTTACCAAAGGGAACATAGCAGAAGGTGGGAGAGAGATAAATTAGAAGTTTAGCATATACACACTATAAAAAATCAATAAACAATAGGAAGCTACTGTATAACATCAGTTCCATTCAGTTCAGTCACTCAGTCGTGTCTGACTCTTTGCAACCCCATGGACTGCAGTATGCCAGGCTTCCCTGTCCATCACCAACTCCCAGAGTGTGCTCAAACTCATGTCCCTCAAGTTGGTAATGCTATCCAACCATCTCATACTCTGTTGTCCCCTTCTCCAAGGGACTCTCAAGAGTCTTCTCCAACACCACAGTTCAAAGGCATTAGTTCTTCAGCACTCAACTTTCTTTATGGTCCAACCCTCACATCCATATATGACTACTGGAAAAACCATAGCTTTGACTAGATAGACCTTTGTGGACAAAGTAAAGTCTCTGCTTTTTAATATGCTGTCTAGGTTGGTCACAGGCTTTTCTTCCAAGGAGCAAGCATCTTTTAATTTCATGGCTGCAGTTACCATCTACAGTGATTTTGGAACCCAAGAAAATAAAGTCTGTCACTGTTTCCATTGTTTCCCCATCTATTTGCCATGAAGTGATGGGACTGGATGCTATGATCTTTGTTTTAGCCTATAATAAAAAGGGGGGAGCTAAATCTTTTTTTTAATGAATAATTAATAACCTTCCAAAACAGAAAACATCAGGCCCAGATAAATTCATTAATAAATTCTACCAAAAGTTTAAGGAAGAAATTATACCAATTGTATACTCACTTTCAGAAGACAGAAGCAGAGAGAGTACATGCTTAGCTCATTCTATGAGACCAGCACTATCCTAACACTAAATCCAAATAAAGATATTATCAGAAAACTATAGACTGATATCTCTTATGCAAAACTCATCAACAATTTATTACCAAATCAAATTCAACAATGCATGAAAAGAATACAGATCATATCACAATCAAAGGGGGATTTATCCCAAGTATGCAATAATGGTTCAATATTCAAAAATCAATTATGTGATGTAATCAAATTAATGTAATCTATCACACCAACAGGTCAAAAAAGAAAAATCACATGATCACATCGATAGATGCAGAAATATAATTTGGCAGAATACATTATGAATTTATGATTTAAAAAACTTTCTATAAACTAGGAATAGAGGAAAATTTCCTCAGCTTGATAAAGAATATATACAAAATCTACAGCTAACCTCATACTTTAAGGTGAGAACCTTGAAGATTTCCCACTAAAATCAGAAATAAGGCAAGGATTTCCCCTAATACCACCACTTTTCAACATTGTACTGGAAGTCATATTTAATGCAATAAGACAAGAAAAGGATATAAAAGTAATACAGGTTGAAAGCAAAAACTAAAGCTGTCTTTATCTGCAGATGACATAACTGTCTATGCAGAAAATCTGAAAGTATTTTTTAAAAATCTCCTGAAACAAATAAGTGATTAAAGCAAGATTGTAGAATAAAAGGTTAATATGCAAAATTCAACTGTTTTCCTATATTAGCAATGAATAAGTAGAATTTGAAATTAAAAACACAATATCATTTACAATTGAGTGAGTGAGTGAGTGAAGTCGCTCAGTCGTGTCCGACTCTTTGCGACCCCATGGACTGTAGCCTATCAGGCTCCTCCGTCCACGGGATTTTCCAGGCAAGAGTGCTGGAGTGGATTGCCGTTTCTTTCTCCAGGGGATCTTCCCAACCCAGGAATCGAACCCGGGTCTCCCGCATTGCAGGCAGACGCTTTACTGTCTGAGCCACCAAATACTTAATAATGTATCTAACAAAATATGTACCAGATCTATATGAGGGAAACTATGAAACTCTGATGAAAGAAATTAAAGAACTGAATGAATGGAGAGATATTATTCCATGTTGATGCATAAGTGGACTCAGCACTGTCAAGATGTCAGTTCTCAGTCTGATTTATAGAGCTAATGAAATCCACATCAAAAGTTGAGAAAGTAATTTTGTGGATATTGATGAACTGATTCTGAAGTTTACGAGGAGACAGAAGATCTAGAATAGCCAACATAATGTTGAAGGAGAAAAACAAAGCTGAAGGATTGTCAGTAACTGACTTTAAAACCTACTATAAGGCTACAATAATCAAGACATCCTTCCCACCTAAGGATTAGTTATTGCCCTACTCCCACATGAAAGGCTAGAGTTGACTGGAGTCATTTTTCTTTCCCCAGGTCAGTTAGGTTCTTAAGAAACCCTGGAAGCCTAGGCTCTGGTTAACTAGTTTCTCCCAAAGGCAAGCTTTAGTTCCAATTTTTATTTTATTTTGTATATGCTGGAAAAGATGGAAGGCTGGAGGAGAAGGGGACCACAGAGGATGAGACGGTTGGATGGTATCTGACTCAATGGACATGAGTTTGGGTAAACTCCAGGAGTTGGAGGTGGACAGGGAGGCCTGGTGTGCTGCGATTCATGGGGTCGCAAAGAGTTGGACACGACTGAGCAACTGAACTGAACTGGAGTATAATTGCTTTACAATGTTGTGTTAGCTTCTGCTGTAGTGAGTGAGTCAGCTACACACACACACACACAAAGACACCACACACACACACACACACACACACACACACACACACACCACATATATCGCCTCCCTCTTGAACTTTCCTCCCACCCCAACCCCTGTCTCACCCATCTGGGTCATTACGGAGCACCAACCTGAGCTCCGTGTGCTCTACAGCAGGTAAAGCATTCTATTTTACGCATGGGTGTATATGTCAATCTTAATCTCCCAGTTTGTCCCACCCTCCCCTCCCTGCAACCCCATGTCCACATGCCTATTTTCTACATCTGTGTCTTTACTCCTGCCCTGGAAATAAGTTTCTCGGGACCATTTTTCTAGATTCCATGTATTTGCATTAATACACAATATTTGTTTTTCACTTCGGATTTCACTCTGTATGACAGACTCCAGGTCCACCCACATCTCTACAGAGGCCCCAGTTCTGTTCCTTTTGTGGCTGCATAATCCTTCATTGTATGTGTGCACCACATCTTTATCCTTCACCTGTTGTTGGACATTTAGGTTGCTTCCTTGTTCGGGCTACTGTAAATAGTGTTGCAATGAACACCGGGGTACATGTGTGCTTTTGAATTGTGGTTTTCTCAGAGTATATGCCCAGTAGTGGGATTGCTGGGTCATATGGTAGCTTTTTAAAAAAGGAGAGAATATTCTGGCGTATTTCAGAACAGTCTCTTTTCCCTTCCCCACTGCTGGAAGCATGGGGGATTTTTCTCCACGGTTGACTGTAGGAACCTGGGCAAGCTCCTGGAGGTAAACCTGACAAAACTGTGGAGGGCTCACCCTGACCACGTCCTTCTAGAGTTTTTACACTCAGAGCTGTCTACACTGAGCCTCCAGTAGTTCATCCATTGCAGTTCTGGCTTTCCCACCTCAGCTCAGGTTCCTCTGCTGGTTTCCACTCCAGACTCTCTGCTCCAGTAAAGCCACGACTCCCTATGTTTGCCTGTCTGTCTCCACAATCTTGAAGGCAGCAGTTGCCCATGTCTTCCCTTCTCTTACAGATCCAAGAAGAGCTGTTAATTTTTCAGGCTGTTCATCTTTTTTGTTTATTGCTAGTACAGAGAGGTAATTCTCAAGTTCCTTACATGTGGAACTAGAAACTGAAAGTCCTGTTTCCCCTATTATTAATATTTTATTTTGATGCAGTACGTATCTTACATCTGATGAGTCAATATTGACAAATTATGATTAATTGAAGTTAATAATTTACATTAGGGCTCATTCCTTGTCTTGTCCATTCTATGAGTTTTGACTAATGTATAAAGACATGTATCCATCATTATGGTATCACACAGAATAGATTTCACTGCCCTAAAAATCTCCTATGCTTCACTTATTTAATCCCTTCTCTCAATCCCTTGGCGACCATGGGTCTTTTTACTGTCTCCATAGTTTTGCCTTTCCCAGAGTGTCAAATAATTGGAATCATACAGTATATGGCTTTTTTAAACTGAGTTGTTTAATTTAGTCATATGCATTTAAATTTCTTCCATGTCATTTCATGGCTTGATAGATCATTTCTTAGCTGAATAATATTCTGTTGCCTGGATGCACCACAGTTTGTTTATCCACTCATCTACTGAAGGATATCTTGCATGCTGCCAAGTTTTGGCAGTTATGAATAAAGCTGCTATAAACATCTGTGTGCAGGTTTTCCTGTGGACATAACTTTTCAGATCATTTGGGTAGGTACCAAGGAGCATGATTGCTGATTTTTATGTTAAGAGTGTGTATGCTAAGCTATCTTCCAAAGAACTCTATCATTTTACATCCCCCTTGACAATGAATAAGAGTTCCTATTGCTCCACATTCTCACCAGGTGGAGGTGAGATACAACACCTCATTTGGTGTTCTGAATTTTAACTATTCTAATCGGTAGTCTTGGTCCATTCAGGCTGGTCCATTCAGGCTACCATACAGAATACCACAGACTAGGTGGTTTATAAACAACAGAAATTTGTCACAGTTCTGGAGACAGGGATATCCAAGATCAAGGCACCAGCATATTCAGTGTCTGGTGAGGACCAACTTCCTGATTCATAGACAGCTATCTTCTCACTATGTCTTCACACAGCAGAGGCAGTGAGGGAAATCACTGGTATCTCTTTTATGAGGGCACTTACCCTATTTATGAGAGTTCTACCTTTGTGACCTAATCAATCAACTCCCAAAGGCTCCATCTACAAATCCATCATATTGGGGGTTAAGATTTCAATATATGAATTTGGGGGGGAATGAATATTTTCTATAGCAAGGTATGTAGTGGTGTCTCCTTGTTAAGTTTCATTTCTCTAATGATGGATGATGTTGAGCATCTTTTCTTATGCATATTTTTAATCTATATACCATTTTGTTTAGATGTCTTTTGTCCAGTTTTTAATTGTTTTCTTGCTTTTGAGTTTTAAAGCTTCTTTGCATATTGTGGATGCCCACCTTTATCATTGCATTTTGCAACTATTTTCTCCCAGTTTATGGTTTCCGGATATTCATTTTAGTTCAAATCTAAATTTACAAACAACAGATCAATTTTTAAAAAGTGTTATGAAAATATAGGAAATCCCTATAAGAAACTATAGGTGATAGTAAGAAATAAATTTCAAAGGCAATACACAAATGAAGAAATTCAGGAAACACTTCTTTAGGCTAAAGTGTTTCTCTTTCCCTCTTTTACACACACACACACACACACACACACACACAGTGAGTCAAATTACACCTCTTAGAATGTTCTTGTCTCAGCAGGTAACATTTCAGACTCCAGTTTACATAGCACAAGTGGGTTATTATTCCAGCAGCTTGCACATCTGAGAGTTCATTATTTCAAGTCTGTTAGAAATTATTTTTACCAAAGAGTACAGGCACTACACACACACATACAAATACACACACCTTAACATAAGTTTTAAGCCCAATTGAAGGCTGAAAGAAAGGAAACTGATAGTTTCTTTTTTTTTTTTTAATGCAGTGCCTTATTGCTAACTGCTAACTGCTAAGTTGCTTCAGTCGTGTCCGACTCTGTGCGACCCCATAGACAGCAGCCCACCAGGCTCCACTGTCCCTGGGATTCTCCAAGCAAGAACACTGGAGTGGGCTGCCATTTCCTTCTCCAATGCATGAAAGTGAAAAGTGAAAGCGAAGTCACTGAGTCACGTCCAACTCTCAGCAACCCCATGGACTGCAGCCCACCAGGCTTCTCCATCCATGGGATTTCCCAAGCAAGAGTACTGGAGTGGGGTGCCATTGCCTTCTCCTAGTCTAACAGAATTCTCACACATGCATAAAATGTCTTCGTCAGGTCTCTAAATTCCTGGAATTTCACACATTTCCCCTTGTGTATCCACAAAAGCAAGAAAGACATATTCCCCCAACATCTTAGATCCTTGGAGCCACGGTGGGATAAATGGCACGAGCTGAGGCTAGAGGCACAACAGATATAGGTTGTGTTCAATGACCTAAGAGAAGGTTGATGGTCATAGTGCCACAGGGTTAATGGGAAGCAACACGAGGTCAGGGAGGTGGGCAGGGGCCAGTTTATGGGGAGGTCTTGAATGCCACTTTAAAGATTTTGAAAATGAAGAGAAGATCATAAAATAAGTAGTGCTCGGGCTGATATGATAACATTTGACTTGTAGACTAAAAACAAAAGTAGTTCCTCTTCATCAGATATTCCTGAGAATGGTGGTTTCAGTGCTAGAAAATTGGATCACTTGAGTTGCTTATTGCTTTTTGGAGAACTGGGAGTGGAACAGATGCTTAATAGGCTATGAAGGAAAACAGACTATGGGCTGGTTGAAGATGATTCCTTTTGCCTGTACTTTTTTCCTTAGAAACACAGTTCCCACCTCCCTTTCCTGTATGTGGAGCATATGTGTAGATTATTGTACCATCTTGGTCACTTTCTAGGACTTTCAGTGAAAGCGTGAACCTACCAACACCTTGGTCTCAGGTTTCCAGCCTCTAAAACTGAGAGAGAGTACATTTCTGTTGTTCAAGCCACCTAATTTGTCATACTTTGTTACAGCAGCTTTAGCAAACCAATACAGTGAGCAATAAATCACCACACTATTTGTAGTATCAGAGGATTGTCACCAGAACAAATCACAGATATCTTCTATCATGTTTTGAATATTACAGATATTCCAGAATATCATTTATGCTCATCTGTATTTTGAAACACAATTGTTATTAAACCTGCTGCCAAACATGTTAATACAGAAACGCATAGGGGGCTTTCCTGATGGTTCAGGTGGTAAAGAACCTGCAATGCCAGGGACCTGGGTTCAATCTCTAGGTGAGGAAGATCCCCTGGAGAAGGGAAGGGCTACCCACTCCAGTATTCCTTCTTGGAGAATTCCATGGACAAAAGGGTCAGAGCCAGTCCATGGGTTCACAAAGAGTCAGATATGAGTGAAGTGACTAACACTTAAAAAAAGAAAGTTACTATGTCACAATTTTTTAAATACTTTGAGAACTGCATTTCAAAACTTTGGGATTCTTTCTTTATAACCATCTGTATTTTACATTGTGCTGTCCTGTGTTCAGTTACTCAGTTGTGTCCAACTCTTTGTGACCCCATGGACTGTAGCCTGCCAGACTCTGTTCTTGGGGATTCTCCCTGACAAGAATAATGGAGTGGGTTGCCATGCCCTCCTCCAGAGGATCTTCCCAACCCAGGGATCAAATCCAGGTCTTCTGCATTGCAGGCAGATTCTTTACCATCAGAGATATTTTATCTTCCATATCTTATAACATTATTCTGAGAAAGCGTTCATAGAATTGCCAAAGGGGTTCCTAGTACAAAACATGTTAAGAACTCTGCTTTAAGCAGAAGAGAAACAGTGTAAAGATATATGCCCACACCTTATAATCCCTTCCCCATCACAGACAGAGTTTGGGGACCAGTGCGATGGATATGTGAACAGGTATATGTTCAGGGAAGGGAATTGCTTTTCTAGTTAGAAAGCATGATGTGAAAATTTGTCATAATACATGACAAATCAAGTGTAAGGCCTTCCCCCACCCCATGTAACAAAATGTAAGAGCCCAATGGTAGAAGCTTTGTTTAATTCTGTGTTCCCAGATGTGTTAGTCTGGGTTCTCCAGAAAAACAGAACCAACAGGTTATGGAGAGAGAGAATGTCAAGTAGAGAGACTGATTTATTATAAGAAATTGGCCCGTAATGTTTGGACACTGATAAGTCCCAAGATCTTCAGCTGGCAAGCTGGACACACAGGAGAGCCTGGAACAAGTCCTAGTCTGAGTCAGAAGCTAAAAGCAGAAGACTAATACCACAGCTAAAAGACAGGCAGGCAGGCAGGAGTCCCCTCTTACTGGAAGGTTAGCCTCTTGGTTCTATTCAGGCCTCAACTGATTGGATGAGGCCCATCCACATCAAGTAGGGCCACCTGCTTTACTCAGTCTACAGACTCAAATGCTAATCTCATCCAGAAACACCTTCACAGATACCCCAAAATAAGGTTTTATCCAGCATCTGGGCATCCTGTGTCCCAGTCAAGTTGACATGTAAAATGAACCATGGTAAGTCTAAGCTGTACTTAGCATACCACTGGTACTCAGTACGTACTTGTGGAGGTAATGAATGAGTAACAAATGCTGGAAATATCTAAATGGGGCCAGGAGGAAGGGGAAGAAACAGGCCGAAGATATTAAGTGTCCATCATGGTTCCCTGAGGATAAGGGGGAAAAGATTCAAGACCTCTGTTGGCTGCTGTGCACATGGTTGGCTTTTGACAGAAGCCCAGGGAGCCACAGGTACTGCTTAAGGCTACACCTGTCAACTAACAAGTTTCCTAAACTGCAGCAGAAGAGCTGAGCTGGGCAGGAAAACTTTGCACAAAGCTGGCGGCTAACATCACCAGGCAAATGGAAGACCCGCAAAAGAGATTCGGGCACTCAGAGTTGATTCCAGAGGCTTCAGGACTCCTGGGCGAGATCTGGGTTATGCTTGCAGTCTTGAGCAAACTCTACCAGCTCTGCGCATCCACCCCCATACACACAGACCTGCCTTGTAAAGTCTCCAAGGGCCCTGGGGACACTGAAGACAGCCTCAGGAAGGTGGGCCATTTAGTGACCTGCCCCTTTGAATGTCAAATCCTTCTAAATTAAGGCCTCCCACAGCTGAACTAAGGCTTCCCTGGTGGCTCAGATGGTAAAGCGTCTGCCTGCAATGTGGGAGACCGGGGTTTGATCTCTGGGTCGGGAAGATCCTCTGGAGAAGGAAATGGCAAGCCACTCTAGCACCCTGGCCTGGAAAGTCCCATGGACAGAAGAGCCTGGCATGCTACAGTCCATGGGATTGCAAAGAGTCAGACATGACTGAGTGACTTCACTCACTCACTCACAGCTGATCTGCTACTCTTGACACATTATAGGGGTTGCTGTGAATGATCCAGACTCCAAACCTCAAGGGGCACTGTGGATGAAACCCACCTTCAAAGGACTAGAGGTGAGTGAGGCTGTGAGGTCTGAAGATCATTATCTCTAGGTGCAGGGGAGGCAGGAGGAGTCCCATCAAAAACGCCCAGGCAGTCACGGAAGCAATGGCTGCAAGACACCCAGAGTGCAGGTTGGGCAAAGTAGGAAAGCCAGGGTGCCCATCAGTTGGTGACAGACTGGCTTCCCTCTTTGGGGACCCCTATTGGGCTTCCCTGGTGGCTCAGATGGCAAAGAATCCACCTGCAGTGCAGAAGACCCAGGTTCAATCCCTAGGTCTGGAAGATCACCTGGAGAAGAGAATGGCACCCACTCTGATATTCTTATCTGGAGAATTACACGGACAGAGGACAGGTGTGGGAGGTCACAAAGAGACACAACTGAGTGACTTTAACTTTCACTTTCTCATTTAATTGTCTGTGAGACTGCTTTCTTAAAGTTCTCACTTTGTTCACATACACACTTGAAACTCTTAGCCATGAACTCCATTCTGGAGGTTTATGCAGCAGGTAGAGAACAGCTGGGTCTGTCTGCCATCCGAAATTGAGAAGACTAGAAGAGTATGGGCTGACCGGCCAGCCCTGGGTTATCTCCTCCCATATAGCAGTCGCCATAGCAAAACTTGCTTAGCCAAGTAGTGAAGAAAGAGAGACCTGGGTGTAGATCGCCTCTCTTCCATACCAGCACATCACAGCTGAGACAAAGAACAAGAATAGGTTGCCACAAGCGAGGCTGTAGCAAATCTATTTCAGTCGGGGACTCTTAGTCTGGGGATAAACTTCAGCAAGAATTTTCACAGCTTTGGGGTTCCCTGGCAGTTTGTCTGTACTCACTATATAAAAAAGACATTTGGGCACTATACCACTGAGTGACTGATCAACAAAATGCCCTGAATTGTATCCCCTCCCCAGTTCATATGTTGAAGTTCTGATCCCCAGGACCTCAGAATGTGACTGGCTTTGGAAACAGGCTCTTTAAAGAGGTGATTAAGGTGAAATCCCTGGTGGCTCAGACAGTAAAGTGTCTGCCCACAATGTAGGAGACCGGGGTTCAATCCCCAGATTGGGAAGATTCCCTGGAGAAGAAAATGGCAACCCACTTCAGTACTCTTGCCTAGAAAATTCCATGGATGGAAGAGCCTGGTGGGCTACAGTCCATGGGGTCACAAAGAGTCAGACACGACTGAGTGACTTCACTTTCACTTTCTAAGGTGAGATCAACCCTGAATGTTCATTGGAAGGACTGATGCTGAATCCGAAGCTCCAGTACTTTGGCCACCTGATACAAAGAGCTGACTCACTGGAAAAAAAAAAAAAAAAAAAACAACCCTGATGCTGGGAAAGATTGAAGGCAGGAGGAGAAAGGAGTGGCAGAGGGTGAGATGGTTAGATAACATCATGGCAATGGACATGAGTTTGAGCAAACTCTGAGAGATAGTGAAGGGCAGGGAAGCTTGTGTGCTGCAAAACATGAGGTTGCAAAGAGTCGGACAGGACTTAGTGACTAAACAACAAAGGGGAAATGAAATCATTAGGGTGGGCCCTCATCCAATATGACTGGTGTCTTTAGAAGAGGAGGAAACTGGGACACAGAAGGAAGACCACACGGGGAGAGGGAGTGTCTACAAGCCCAGGACAGAAGTCTCAGGAGAAACCAGCCCTGACCTTGGACTTCCCTCATCTGGAACTATAAGCAATACATTTCCATTGGTTAAGCCACTCAGGCTGTGCTGCCTCGTTATGGAAGCCCTAGAATATTCACAGGCTCTCAAGACAAAGAGCACAAACATAGCCACCAATCAGAGGAACTGACCATTCAAAGGTGTCCCAGGCCAGATGGATTCCTACTTAATGCCTGGTTGTCTCCAGCCGATTTTGTAATGTCTAAATTTCAGTATTGTGTGTAAAGCTCCAGTTCCCAACCCTAGTTTTAACTTCGAATCTGAATGGAATCTACCTAACGCTTGTCTCTCTCGACATCTGCATGCCCTTCCCAGGTGCTTTGTCCATGTGCAGGCCTCAGGGATGTCTCATTTACTGGAGGCTGAAGGTCTGGAGGAAATGAAAAAAGATGGAGCAGAAGCAGCCCTTTGGGCTTGATCCATGCTGACCTGGAAAGACTTTGGCCACATGACATTTCCAGTCTCTCAGAAATCCTGGGATGGGACTTCCCTGGTGGTCCACTTGCTGTGTTCTGGTATCCCAGTGCAGGGGGCCTGGGTTCCAGTCCCTTGTCAGGGAACTGTTAATAGGTCCCACATGCCACAACTAAAGATCCTGCGTGCCACCATGAAGATGGCAGATCCTGCTGTCATAGCTGGAACCCAGCAGAGCCGAATAAACAGATAAAAGTAAATAAAAATATACTCTACCACCAGGCTGAGTACAGTGCATGGCACATCATAGATGCCTATAAAATACTGGTTTAAATGAATGTTAAACAGAAGTCAGATATATGGATGTGGGGGAAGGGGAAGCAGAACAAGGTACCATCCTTTTCTCATACCCAGACATTTCCATGGGTAGGATCCAGAAAGAGAAATGTTTTTAAAAAAAATACATCTTGACTTGAAGTCAAGTAGAAGTTGGCCTAAAACCAACCATCAGACAGAGGAACTAGAACCCTGACTCCAGAGGAGTTCATTGTTACCCCACCCTGGCCTCTAGGTAGGAGATAAGACTTGCCTGATATCATCCTTTTCCACTCTGAGTTTCCAAAATCTATCAATGAAATTCAGTGAAGGATAATCTGTTGGATGGAGAAGAAAGCTCAGGTTTAACCAAGGCACTCCTAGGAAATTGTTTTTGCAAACCAAAAGGCTCTGTTCAAAAGTAAAAACTGAGTGTTGCCACTCATATCCCCTTGTCCGAAACTCAGACGTGTGGCCACACATTGGTGCAAAGAAGACTGGGAAATGTAATCATGTAATCTTTAGGCAACCTAAAAAAGTCACTTTACTCTGGAAGAAAGGGAGCCTCCATATGGAGGGACAACTGGTAGCCCTTTGCTCTGCGTCCTCAGATATCCACTGCAGCTCCTCCTGCCTAGGCAGTCTGCATTCTCTGTCGGGGTTCACAGAACTCCCTGACGTGAGTGACAGCAGCAGAAAGTACCCACGCTTCATCATGTTGTTTTATTGTGTCGTTGATTTGTTGTGTGTCGTTGTGTCGTTGTGTCGTTGTGGCATGACATGAACCATCAGATGGGAAAACTGTAAGCCTTTCCTCAAAGCCCTATTGCCCCTTTGCATCATCTCCCCCCTCCGTTTTCTTACACTATATTTATTAGTTTTGCAACTTGAGAGACATCGGGTCTAATGGAAAGATCACTAACTCTGGTCCAGAAAACCTGGATTTGAATCTTGCTAAGCCCCTCGGTGACCTCCCTGGTAGCTCAGATGGTAAAGCATCTGTCTACAATGTGGGAGACCTAGGTTCGATCCCTGAGTTGAGAAGTTCCCTGGAGAAGGAAATGGCAACCCTCCAGTACTCTTGCCTAGAAAATCCCTGGTGTCCATGGGGGTCGCAAAGAGTTGGACACGACTGAGCGACTTCACTTCACTTCAAGCCCCTTACAGGACGTATGGCCTTACAGCATTTACCCATCTCTGTCTCATTTTCTCATCTGCAAAACGGGGATGATAAGATCTCATGGGAGTGAACTGAAGACTAAGTGGCTCACAGTCAGGGCTCAGTAAATGGCAGCGGCTGGCATCTCAACGCTTCTCTTGGTCACTGAGGTCATTGCGGCTGACTTCTACATAATCACCCAACAAGTGGAGTTTATTAACAGAGCCTCCATTCCAGGGGTGACACAGGGTTTTCAGAGGATCAATATATGTCACCCAATATACAGAGAGATGCTATGAATAAAATAGGATTCAAGAAATGTCCCAGATGGAACAGACCTTGGTACCCCCTGGTTTATCCTTTTCCTGTGTTGCTGTTGTCCCTTGCTAAAAACAGTAGCAACAGCTGTCACGTGTCTGATGCCTCCTCTGTGCCAGGTACCACACTTTTTAAGCCGCACAATATTCCCACAAGGGAAATTTTCTCATTCTTCTTCCACAGGCAAGGAGTCTGTGTTCAGAGGGAAAAGGTGATTTACCCGAAATCCCCCAGAGCCAGCCTAGTATTCAGATCCAATATAAAGCAGTACTTTTTATTTATTCATTTGCTCCCTTTAATTTCTTTATGTGAAAAATCCTCCCCCAAAAAACCATAAGAGTAAAAATCACCCATTATCACACCACTTTCTTCTTTTGAAGTCTATAATGAAAGAAAAACTAAAGCCATCCTACCCCCAGAAATAACCACTTCATGCTTATGCAGCTTAATATTCTATAAATTGTCATTTTCACTCTCTTTGAAACAAATCATTTCTAACAGGAGGAGCTAAAACCACTGTGTTAAAACCTGCTGGGAGAAATGGCTTCCACACTGTATATGCCGTCTTCTGTGGGTATCTTCTGTTCATTTATTCATTCGTTCATTCATTCAACAAATATGAACCAAGAACCTTCATGTGTGTGCTGCGCTTAGTCGCTCAGTGGTAGCCGACTGTTTGTGACCCCATGGACTGTAGCCCGCCAGGCTCCTCTGTTCATGGGAATTCTCTAGGCAAGAATACTGAAGTGGGTTGCCATGCCCTCCTCCAAGGGATCTTCCCTCTGGAGGGATCAAAGCCAGGTCTCCTGCATTGCAGGTGGATTCTTTACCAGCTGAGCTGCCAAGTTCCCAAGAACTAGTTCGGTACTTAGAACACAAAAATAAGACTCGGGCTCTGTCTTGGAGGAGTCACCAGCACAGAGAGAATGACCATCACCCATTGACCATTTTGTGTTCATTTTATAACACAAAATGAAAAGAGGTATAAGGTATATCAAGATGAAGATTGAAAACAAGAAGACCCATGCTAAGAGATGCTTGCATTCAGGATTAGATGATGCATTGACTATAGAGAACAGTGGCAAGTCATCCCAAGCAGAGGCCCGTAGGAGGGAACCTAGAGGCCTTTTGTCTGGTTAGGAAGCAAGGAAGGGGGCTTCCCTGGTGGCTCAGTGGTAAAGAATCCACCTGTCAATGCAGGGGCCACAGGTTCAATCCCTGACCCAGGGAGACTCCACATGTCTCAGAGAAACTCAGCCCCTGCCCCACAGCTACTGAGCCCACAGTCTAGGGCCTGTAAGTCACAACTATGAAGCCCAGCACTCTAGACACTGTGCTCTGTTCTCAACCACGATGAGAAACCCATGCAACACAGTGAGGAGTGGTCCCCACTCATTGCAGCTAGAGAAAGCCCGTGCAAAGTAACAAAGACCCATGCAGCCAAAAGTAAATAAATAAAATAAAAAGAACAACCAGGAAAGGGATGGAAAAGGAACACAGGCCTTGAATAACATTGCTTAATTTTTAGAAATGTTAATAAGAAAGAGAGTTGTCAACATTTTTAAATCTATCATTAAGAATATAATCTGGAAATAAAGGGAAATAAACTACCAATACAGGCACCAACATAAATAAGCCTTGAAAACATGATGCCAGGTGAGTGCAGCCAGTCAGAAAAGACCATATAGTGTTTGACTGCATGTATATTAAATACCCAGAACAGGCAAATGTATAGGGACAGAAAGTAGATCAGTGGTTGCCTAGAGGTAGCGGGGTTTGGGGAGGAAATCGGTAGAGGCTGCTAATGGGTATAGGCTTTGCGGGGAGGAGGTTAAGAAAATGTTTGAAAATCGATTGTGGTGATGGTGGCACAACTCTGTGAAAATACTAAAAAACATTGAATTGTACACTTTAAATGGATGAATTGTATGGTATGTGAATTATGGCTCAATAAAACTTGTTTTGAAAAAAGAAGCTTAACCAAGAAGAAGAAAAACAAATAACTCAATCATTAGAAAATAATACACTCCTGGGAAACTGCCAAAAGTAAATATGTGTTCAGGATCAGCTTTTGTTGTCACTGTTGTTCTCCCATGATTTCACTTTGGACAAAGGGAAAATCTACTTTTGAACTTGAGTTACCTTGAGAACCGGTTGGTCAGTCAACAACCCGGTCAATTTTTTTGTCTCCTCTGTTCAGAGGTTACCCAGAGGACAGTGCATCTCAAAGCCTGGTCTACCAACTACATTCATGAGAATCGCCTGGAGGGTGGGTTATAAATGCAGATTCCTGGGCACGACTCAGACCCAGTGAATCAAAATCTTAGGAACATAAATCCCGAAATCTGGACTTTAATTTGGAGATGCACCAAAATTTGAAGACCTCTGCTCTCTACTCTGATTCTCAACTTGTAATTTCCTCCACTGCATAATGATGGCCCCCAACTGATTTCTGCGGCTGGGCTAATTGTAAATAGTCACCCTGATCACTGAGGCAATGGAACCGCATCAAGACAAATGCTTAGTGTGGAAGAACCTTTACAAAGACATAGGACAATACATGTAAATTGTGTGTGTGACTGTAATAGATAAGGTGTGAGAGGTTGACTGAATCTGAATGGGCCAATGGAAAGCCTCACAGAGTGTGCTCAGGACAGGAAGAAGTACATGACCAGAAAATAAAGGATTTCAGATTTGCGATTGCCCAGAATTAGGATTCCAGTCCCAGGAATTCCAGGATTCTAATGATTGACTGGATGACCTCAAATTTAATTCTTATAATCTCAATGGTGGGCTACATCACCCAAGAACATGACAGACTACTTTTTCCCACCATCTGGATTTTTCCAATCTGTATTGCATCCTTCTGACCTCTATGTTTTGGCCTCATCAATTCTTCTCCCTGAGACTAAATCCTTCTTATGTGAGATGATGGGTTTGATCCTAACTATCTGCAGGTTCTCTACTGACTATGTCATCACAAGATCAGATAACTTAAGGGGAAGATTAGGAAGACGTCTATCATGGTTATGACTCAGAATTAAGACCAGAAAGGATATGGCCAGTATTTTTCAAGATCCATTTTAATGATGTCTAATTTACATATGTATGGATGTGAGAGTTGGACCAGAAAGGAAGCTGAGCACCGAAGAATTGATGCTTTTGAACTGTGGTGCTGGAGAAGACTTTTGAGAGTCCCTTGGACTGCAAGGGGATCCAATCAGTCCATTCTAAAGGAACTCAGTTTTGAATATTCATTGGAAGAACTAATACTGAAGTTGAAGTTCCAATACTTTGGCCACCTGATGCAAACAACTGACTCATTGGAAAAGACCCTGATGCTGGGGAAGATTGAAGGCAGGAGGAAAAGGGGACGACAGAGAATGAGATGGTTGGATGGCAACACCGACTCAATGGGCATGAGTTTGAGCGAGCTCTGGCAGGTGGTGATGGACAAGGATGCCTGGTGTGCAGCAGTCCATGGGATCACAAAGAGTGGGACACGACTGAGTGACTGAACTGAACTCAATGTGCATATGATCAAATGCTCCCATTTTAAGTGTACATTTTTGTGAATTTTGACAAACACAACTTTTGTCCTCATCACAATGATCAAAATATGGAGTATTTCTAGCTCTGCAAAGAGCTGTCTCCCTCCCTGATGATCCTCCCTTGGTGTTTTCTATCACTACAGATTACTTTTGTCTTTTCTAGAACTTCTTGTGCTGGAATCATCCAACATGAGCTCTTTGGTGTGTAATACCTAGAGATCCATCCATGTGGGGCCATGCAGGCATATTGCCTTTCTTTTATTGCCAGCCTTGTTATCATGGGCCTGACAAGAAAAAAGCAAGCATCTCTTCCTAGGGAGGGCCTCCTCTGACCAGACCAACCCTAGGATTTGCTTCCACACGTCATACACCCCACCACTGTAACACTCACCACTAACGGTGGTTTTCCCAAAGGCTTCCTAAGGATGCCCAGGGGAAATCCCAGATGTGTGGGTGTTCCCACTACCCGGGATGCTACTGCGTCATTTCTAAGGTCCTGGCCCCTGGTTTTAATCTGATGGTCAGTTTATCATTATGTCCTGGTGGCTCCTTGCAGAGGGCCTCTGGTGGTTAGCACGTTCCACGTCTGCATTTAGTCTGCTAAATGGAAGACCCCTTTCTCACACTCGTTCTCCAGTCCGAAGGTTCCTTGCAGATGTGCTGTGCTATGCTTAGTTGCTCAGTCGTGTCTGACTCTTTGCAACACCATGGAATACAAGCCCGCCAGGCTCCTCTGTCCATGGGGATTCTCTAGACAAGAATACTGGAGTGGGTTGCCATGCCCTCCCCCAGGGGATCTTCCCAACCCAGGGACTAAAGCCAGGTCTCCCACATTTCAGACAGATTCTTTACCATCTGAGCTACCAGGGAAGCAGATGGTCGCTCCCAAATAAATGAACTTCTATGTCCTCTTGTCCTGTGGCTTATCAATAAGGAGATGTTGAAGCTTATGGAGCAGAAACACGTGGACAGTCCATGGCTGGAGACTGTCTTTTATGACGTTAGAAGTCCTGTGAATCAAGGAAGTCAGTTCAATATGCTGGCTTAAATATTCAGAAGGGGTCTCTTTCCAATCATCTCCATCGTCGTATTACATGTATTGGTGTGGCTGGTCAGTTACTGTCTCTTTCCCCCTATAGTACAGCAGGCTTCAGAGGGTGGGAACTGGTCTGTTCTGGCTCCCCACCCCAACCTCCATGCTTGGTATACTGCCTAATACACAAAAGGTACATCACAAGTATGTATTGACCAAGCCACTGAAGGGGAAGAAAAAAGTAAACAAGTAAGGGGAGGGAGGGAGTACGGAAGGAAGGCAGACCAGAGCACGTTGTTGGGCTTCCTCCCGCAACACTTATAAGAAGGGGAGATCTGATGAACTAGAACATCAAACACCCCTTTACTTACGCTCTTGTATTTTGTACTGTGGCTCTCTCTCCCTGCAAAAAGACATGTTCCACCCTCAACCCTGGTGCTTGTGAACATGACCTTATTGGGAAATAGGGTCTTTGCAAGTAAAGATGTGGTCATCCAGGGGTCGGTGGGAGTCTGAATTCTGTATGACTGGTGTCCTGATAAGAACAGAGGAGACACAGGCACTTAGCCAGAGGCCATGTGATGACAGAGGCAGAGACTGGAGGGGGGCATCTACAAACCAAGCAACACCAGGGATGCCAGCAACACTGGAAGCTGGGAAGAGGTCAGGAGGGACTCTCCAGAGCCTTTGGAGAGAGCACAGCGCTATTGACACCTAGGCGTGGAGCTTCTAACTCCCAGAACTGTGCAAGAATAAACTTCCATTGTTTTAAGGCACCAAGTTTGTGATTATGTGTTATGGTGGTCCCAGGAAGCTGATACATACACTGATCACAAGGTTCATAACTGCCTGTTGCTGGTCTATTTTCCCTGCAAAAGGCAAAGGCATGACTAGCACATCTCAGAGCAACCCCAGGATGAGGACAGAGTGGTGCCTGACGGAGCTGTTGTTCAGTCTCTGCCCCCTGATTGGACAGGAGGAACGGGCTGGTGGCGGCTCCACAGGACCCTCTCAGGCTCTCTCTGGTGTCACTGGTTCTCCTGGGAAACCAGCCCAGTGGCACCATCCCTGCCTGGGATGTAACCGGATGGATTCCTCCTCTGCAGAAAGTGAACTGGAGAAGTGACCCAAGTAATTGCATCCCAGGGAGGACTGTGAATTTGAAAAACAAACATGCTTCCTTTTAGCTACTTCCCCTCTCCCCCCAACCCCCAAACTCCTTAGCTACAGAAAGCCTCACCACCAACCCACTCCTCTGTCCAATAAAATTCTTCACATTGACACAGAGCAAAATAGCTCATCAAGGACCAGGTTTGCAGGTGACTGAGCTGTACTGAGAATCGCAGTTCATTTTTAGAAAATAAACAATTAGCAATCTCAGCCACTTGTTTCATTTCCTGGCTGTTCATTTTTCACTTGTGCTGCTGCTGCTGCTGCTGCTGCTGCTGCCAACATCTCTGTGGGGACTTCAGACCTGGAGGCCCTGGGGAAACATGTGGGTCTTGGTTCTTAACCTGTCGAGGGAACTTGCATTCTGCCAAGGTGAGGTCTGAGAATGGAGGAGACGTGGTTGACACGTTGATTTCCTTTCGTGTGTTATACCAGACACCAGAACACACCCTTTACAGACTTGTCACATGTGGGCTATTGATCCCATCTTACAGATGAGGAAATAGGGGCTCAAAGAAGGTAAGGATTTTCTGTCTCAGAGAATGTCATTCTTCCCTCCCCCACCCCAGTTACCCAAGCTTAGGCATTCTTCTTAATTCCAAAATCATCAATTACTAACTCTTTCCTTCTTGTCTCCAAATTAGGTTTGAAATCCACATGCATCCCTCCATCCCCATTGCCTTTATCCTCGTCTAGGTCACTATCACCAAACAAGCAATCATCAGTTGCTCAGTGTTTACCCAGCCCTGTTCCAAACACTGGGGATACATGAAGAAACCACACTGGGCAAAGATCTCAGCCCTCAAGAAGGCTTTGTTACCTAGATCTCTTGCCTGGATCTCCTCTCCTCCCACACAAACCATTATCTACAGTGCAGCTCCCTTTCCCAAAATCAAAATGTGATCAGGCCATTCCTTTGTACAATTAATGTAAGACTGAGGTCTCTCCTCCTCAGTGTGATTTACAAATCCCTGTTATGACCTGGCCCTTGCCATCTCCCCATCCCAACTCTCCACCTCACATACCATGTCCTACTTCCCTTCATATGAACTTTTCTGTATTTCAGAATCTAGGGTCCCGTACTCTCCCCAGTCCCCTGGCTTCCACACATGGAGCTTTCTGCGCCTGACACAAGGTCTGCCTCCTTTACATCCTATTCATTCTTCAGTTTCCGCCTGGACACCATTTCCACGGCTGCCTTCCCTGACCTTCCGCCCTGCCCGGGTTACACTGCAGCCTCTGCTCGGTGATCTCATAGCAGCGGTCTTCCCACATGCCGGCACAGTCATGCTTTATTAGGGCTGTGCTTGTCGCTAGATTGTACCCTTGAAGACAGAGATAACATCTGCCCTGCTCATCAGTGAATCCACAAACCAAAGGCAGCCCTCAGTATCTGTTTGTGGAGTGAATGCATAATAAAGAAGTGCCAGGTCTCGGTTTCACAAAGAGTAAGTGGCAGGAATGGGATTTGAACTTCAAACCCCTTCTCTCAACCACTGTAAAATGCATAGTGAAAGAAGTGATCAGAACACACCATCACTGTCATAAATCTTCCCAATCAAAGCAGAGACTCAGGCTAAGGAGGGGTTTTCGAGGTGGCGCTAGTGGTAAAGAACCCGTCTGCCAATGCAAGAGACGGGAGATTCGAGTGCAATCCCTGGGTCAAGAAGATCCCCTGGAGGAGGGAATGGCAACCCACTCCAGTATTCTTGCCTGAGAATCCCATGGACAGAGAAGCCTGGCGGGCTACAGTCCATGGGGTCAAAAAGAGCTAGACACGACTGACACAACTTAGCATGCACACAGGCTAAGGAGACAGGGAAGAGGAAGACACACAAGACACAGTGTTGGTGCTTCTGCGTCTTAATAGTAGTAGTAATGGTAGTAGTGTTAGTTGCTCAGTCGTGTCCGATTCTTTGTGACTCCATGGACTGTAGCTCGCCTGGCTCCTCTGTCCATGGAATTTTCCAGGCAAGCATATTGGAGTGGGTTGCCATTCCCTTCTCCAAGGGATCTTCTCAACCCATGGATCGAACCCAGTTCTCCCCCAGTGCAGGAAGATTCTTTACCATCCAAGACACCAGAGAAGTCCATTTCATGATCTTCAGTTCAGTTCAGTCGCTCAGTCATGTCTGACTCTTTGCGACCCCATGAGTCACAGCATGCCAGGCCTCCCTGTTCATCACCATCTCTCAGAGTTCACTCAGACTCACGTCCATCCAGTCCATGGTGCCATCCAGCCATGTCATTCTTGGTCGTCCCCTTCTCCTCCTGCCCCCAATCCCTGCCAGCATCAGAGTCTTTTCCAATGAGTCAACTCTTCTCATGAGGTGGCCAAAGTACTTGATTTTCAGCTTCAGTATCAGTCCTTCCAAAGAAATCCCAGGGTTGATCTCCTTCAGAATGGACTGGTTGGATCTCCTTGCAGTCCAAGGGACTCTCAAGAGTCATCTCCAACACCACAGTTCAAAAGCATCAATTCTTTGGCACTCAGCCTTCTTCACAGTCCAACTCTTACATCCATACATGACCGCAGGAAAAACCATAGCCTTGACTAGACGGACCTTAGTCATCAAAGTAATGTCTCTGCTTTTGAATATGCTATCTAGGTTGGTCATAACTTTTCTTCCAAGGAGTAAGCATCTTTTTAATTTCATGGCTGCAGTCACCATCTGCAGTGATTTTGGAGCCCCCCAAAATAAAGTCTGACACTGTTTCCACTGTTTCCCCATCTTTTTCAGATGAAGTGATCTTAGGTCTTTAGAATGACTGAGTTTATTCCTGGTTATCAAGGGAATGCAGAAACACAGAATATCCAAAAGAGGATGAACTTGAGACATTGCCTTGTCTTTCAGGCCCATAAGAATTGAGGTCCAGGGTGGGGAGGATGCGCTCCTTTGACTTATACAAAGTAAGAGGCAAGTTTTGTCCTGGAACTCCAGGTTTCCTGACACCAGACATCATGCTTGTATCACAAGCATAACTAAAGTCTAAGCGCTGAGTCATTATGAAGTGGGTCAAAAATCCAAAAAAATTCTAAATTTGCTCTTATGCTCAGAGCTGTGACTGTGGAGGGAAGTATCTTTACTTCTTGATGGAAAATTCCTTTGTAAGAAGGAAAGGTGAATACTGACACCACTGGGGTTAGTACAGGAAACACTGTGGGCCATTTCAAGAAAACCAAGTGTTTTTTTTCTTTTTTTTTACATAGTGCCTTAGTCATTATTTCCTCTTTTTTTTTCATTGTTCTTTCATTTGTTTGTTTTGTTGCTGCACCACACAGCATGTGGGATCTTAATTCCCTGACCAGCCATGGAACCTGTGCCCTCTGCAGTGGAAGTGCAGAGTTTTAAACACTGGACCACCAGGGAATTCCCCAACCAAGCGACTTCTCTCTTAGTCATCCACCAGCAGGGAAGACAGCGAGAAACAGAAAGGAAATCTGACCCACTTGTGGGGCTGCTTATGCTCATCTCCACTGGGAGGAAACGGAGAGGTAGGGATTTGTGGGCAGACTAAGTCTGTTAATTTACTGTGTTCCAGGCATGCTAAGAACATCATGTGCCTTGTCCCATTCAGTTCTAGCAACCCAGTGGGACATATGCTCATGATTGTACAACTAGTAGGTACTGAGCTGGGTCTTGAGTCTGACGTTAAGCCTGGGTTTCACAGACAATACGTGACACTTGACTCTCAGACAACAGAACTATTGGCTGATGGTGACTGGATGACCACTGATCAAATGCTGCCCGGTTTAGAACTGTGTCATCTTCCCTATCCTAGGGGAGGCCCAGGCAAAATAAGAATGATGTCCAAGGTCCCCCAGGGAAACCATAAGGGGGCTTAGCCCTGGAAATACCTAAAGATCATGAGAACTAGAAAAAGCACTGACCTTAGCATTCTAGAATGTCCTCAATCCACTGAGAACAATGAAAACAACTTCTAAACATCTACTATGGATTTCCATAGATAACTTCAATCTGTGGTGAGGCTGACCTTGACAGATCATTATAATTTCCATCTCTGTTTTATCTAAAGATAAAAGAAGTCAGGTAATGGAAACAAAGCCAGGGTGGTGGTTAGGGGTAGGATTCAAGCCCAGATCTGCCCTTCACCACCATGGGATGTTGAGTTGCCACAGCTTGACCACCAACACAAATGTGGTGCCTGGTTTGAGCTCCAGTGTCCTGACTTCTGTGTTTTGATTTCATCTGTTAGAAAGAACCTGCTTCCAGTGGGGATCTGAGGGTAAATCAGGCAATCTCAAAACACATTGGAGTTCTGCACCATGCAAATACAGACTCTCTTGCTTTGCTTTGAATTATTATTATTCATTGTCCTTGGAGAGAAATGAAGATAGGAGAAGCAATTTATTGCTAAGCTTGCAGCTGGAGAAAGACATGACTTAGGATAAAATTGATTGGGCAAGGGGGTCACTATCCTTCCTTTCATTTGCATAAATGCATATTCCTGAGAAGTAAACCTACAGCCACTAACAGCATTTGCTGCCTCTCACCTTGGAGTGAGCTCACCACCACTCAAGTCTCCCTGCATCTTTCATCCCCAAGCTTCTTCCCTGCTGCTCACTCCCAGAGCCCTTGGTAGAATTAAAATTATAAAGATGGTAAAATTCAGCAACTGTTCCTGTGACATCTAAAGATTAAATATCAGCTTTTTTCTCCTAGCAACAGTGTCCTGCCCAGAGATTCTAAAGCAGAAGATTGAGCTGGTTAGAGCTTCCTCAGGAGCTACAAACCAGGCTCGGGAGCCAGACAGATAAACCACAGCCTTTAAAGTTAACTGCTGTAAGCCTCTCTCCGTTTCATCATCTGTAAAAGGGGGACAAGAACAGAGGCCTCCTCGTGAGATTGTAGTGGGCATTCAAAGAGCAGATTCATTTTAAAAAACGTTTACAATAGACTTGACAGATCATTATAATTTCCATCTCTGTTTTATCTAAAGATAAAAGAAGTCAGGTAATGGAAACAAAGCCAGGGTGGTGGTTAGGGGTAGGATTCAAGCCCAGATCTGCCCTTCACCACCATGGGATGTTGAGTTGCCACAGCTTGACCACCAACACAAATGTGGTGCCTGGTTTGAGCTCCAGTGTCCTGACTTCTGTGTTTTGATTTCATCTGTTAGAAAGAACCTGCTTCCAGTGGGGATCTGAGGGTAAATCAGGCAATCTCAAAACACATTGGAGTTCTGCACCATGCAAATACAGACTCTCTTGCTTTGCTTTGAATTATTATTATTCATTGTCCTTGGAGAGAAATGAAGATAGGAGAAGCAATTTATTGCTAAGCTTGCAGCTGGAGAAAGACATGACTTAGGATAAAATTGATTGGGCAAGGGGGTCACTATCCTTCCTTTCATTTGCATAAATGCATATTCCTGAGAAGTAAACCTACAGCCACTAACAGCATTTGCTGCCTCTCACCTTGGAGTGAGCTCACCACCACTCAAGTCTCCCTGCATCTTTCATCCCCAAGCTTCTTCCCTGCTGCTCACTCCCAGAGCCCTTGGTAGAATTAAAATTATAAAGATGGTAAAATTCAGCAACTGTTCCTGTGACATCTAAAGATTAAATATCAGCTTTTTTCTCCTAGCAACAGTGTCCTGCCCAGAGATTCTAAAGCAGAAGATTGAGCTGGTTAGAGCTTCCTCAGGAGCTACAAACCAGGCTCGGGAGCCAGACAGATAAACCACAGCCTTTAAAGTTAACTGCTGTAAGCCTCTCTCCGTTTCATCATCTGTAAAAGGGGGACAAGAACAGAGGCCTCCTCGTGAGATTGTAGTGGGCATTCAAAGAGCAGATTCATTTTAAAAAACGTTTACAATAGACTAATATTCATTGGAAGGACTGATGCTGAAGCTAAAGCTCCAATACTTTGGCCACCTGATGCAAAGAACTGACTCATTGGAAAAGATCCTGATGCTGGGAAAGACTGTAGGCAGGAGAAGGGGATGACAGAGGATGAGATGGTTGGATGGCATCACTGACCTGATGGACATGAGTTTGAGCAAGCTCTAGGAGTTGGCGATGGACAGGGAAGTCTGGTGTGCTGCAGTCGTTGGGATTGCAGAGTTAGACATGACTGAGTGACTGAAGGACAACAACAACATGTTGTAAATATTCTATAGTGGCAGTGAGGGGCTGACACACCCTCATTCAGCTGGCTTAGGGTTAAGGACCTGGGCTAGGGGTTGATGGGCCTGGATTCAAATCCCAGTGGTCCATTTTCCAGTTGCATGACATTGGGCAAGTTTGCAACCTGAGGCCATTTCCTCTCCTGTAAAATGTGGGAAGACTGGAGGAAGGGGAGATGACAGTGCCTGCCACAAAGGGCTGCTGTGAGGATGAAGTCAGTGCCTATGCTAGGCATGTGGTGGGTACAGTCGTCCACTAGGGCAGCTATAACAAAATGCCACAGGTTGGGCGGCATAAAAAACAGACATTCTTTTTTTCAGAGTTTTGGAAGCTAGAAGCCCATGATCAAAATGCTGCGGAGTTCAGTTCCTGGTTAGAGCTCCCTTCCTGTCTTCCCTTTTCTCCTGAGCTCGTGTGACCTTTCCTCTGTGCACTTGGTGGGGGAGAAGGGAGAAGAGAGAGAGAGGGAGGGAGGGAGAGAGCACTCTGGTGTCTCTTCCTTTTCTTATAGGGCACAAGGCCTATGGGATTAGGGCCCCATCCTTATGACCTCATTTAACCTTATTTATCTCCCTGAAGAACTTCTCTCCAAGTAGCTGCACAGGAGCCAGAACTTTCACGTATGAATTTCAGTGGGACATAGTTCATCCTATAAACGTGTTCAAACAACATTAACTATTTTGAGCAGTCCACTCAGGGAAGTAGTTGGAACTAAAATATTAATGCAAAAGTAGAAAGCTGATTCCATAGTTCTCCTGCCCTCTGCATTTCCCCTCCAGCAACCAAAAAAACAGCTGTGGTCACCCCTTCCAGAAAAGCCATGTCCTCCCCCAGCTATGGAGGCCTCAATCACTGTTGATGTGGAATCTGCTTTCTCCTTACTTGAATGTTTTCTAACTTTCTTTTCTTCCTCCTTGGCACCAATGAGAGGTAATAACCACTCATCCACAGAACTATCTGAACATCAGTTTTGCTACACTTAGCAGCTGGTAGCTTTG
>SJYC01051891.1:0-78284 GCA_006408675.1 Madoqua kirkii
GCTACGGGGTGGGGGGGGGGGGTGGGGGGGGGGGGGGGGGGGGGGGGGGGGGGGGGGGGGGGGGGTGGGCGCACAAAATATTTAACCAGCAGCAGATTCAGCAACTAGGGATTTCCATGTAATACCAGGGAATATGGGTACCTCCGAGATCCAGGAATTCCATGAGAATCCTCAAGAGAAAAAAAAAAAATGGATTGTCTTAGTTCTGTTTTACAGTATTACTAGTATAGTAACAGCTATTTGTTGAGTATCTACCAGGTAGTATCTGCTCAGCAGTATCTGGGAGCTTTACACGGGTCATTTCATTCAACCTTCTTAATAGGTCCATGGCAGTGACTCTCTGGGGGAGGGGGGAGAGGGAGGCACTGTGCCCCCAGGAGACTTTTGGCCATGTCTGAGGTCAGTTTTAGTTTTTAAAACTGAGGTTGGTGGGTAGGGTGAATGCATTACTGGGATCTAGCAGGCAGAGGCCAGAAATGCCGTTCAACATCCTACAATACACAGGACAGCCCAAATATCTGACCCCAAACATCAATAGTGCCAAAGCTGAGAACTCTGCTCTGTAAGATAGCTGCTGCTGCTGCTAAGTCGCTTCAGTGGTGTCTGACTCTGTGCAACACCATAGATGGCAACCCACCAGGCTCCCCCATCCCTGGGATTCTCCAGGCAAAAACACTGCAGTAGGTTGCCATTTCCTTCTCCAATGCATGAAAGTGAAAAGTCATGTCTGACTCTTCATGACCCCATGGACTGCAGCTTACCAGGCTCCTCTGCCTATGGGATTTTCTAGGCAAGAGTACTGGAGTGGGTTGCCATTGTCTTCTCCAGCAAGACAGCTACTCTTTTAAAAATAATTTTATTTATGTATTTATGGCGATGCTGGGTCTTCGTTGCTGTGTGGGCTTTTCTCTAGTTGCAGGGAGCGGGGGCTATTCTTGAGCTGCAGTGCTTGGGGTTGTCTTTGCGGTGCTTCTCTTGTTGTTGAGCGGGGCCTCTAAGGTGTGCGGGCGTCTATAGCTGCAGCATGTGGGCTCAGTAGCCGAGGTTCCTGGACTCTAGAGCACAGCTTCAGTAGTTGTGGAGCAGGGCTTAATTCCTCCATGGCATGTGGGATCTTCTTCCCAGATCAGAGATCAAACCCATGTCTCCTGCATTAGCAGGCAGATTCTTTACCACTAAGCCACCGGGAAGCTCTAACATAGCCACTCATTGTTTCTTCTTTACAAGCAAGGACACTGATTACCAGAGGGATGAAACAATCAGCTCAAATCACAGAGGAGGCAGGATCTGAACCCAAGACTTATAGATTTCAGAGCCTCTCTCTCCACCAGGTCCTATAAACAACCATGCATACGCATCAGCATATACATCAAACACCTCGCTCCTTGAAATAAAAGCTATGGCAAACCTAGATAGTGTATTAAAAAGCAAAGACATCTCCTTGCCAACCAAAGCCCACACAGTCGAAGCTATGGTTTTTCCATAACTTTCCATCTGCATATAGTCATGAGCAGATGTGAGAGATGGACCATAAAGAAGAGTGAGCACTGAAGAACTGACGCTTTTGATTTGTTCTGGAGAAGACTCTTGAGAGTCTTGGACAGCAAGGAGATCAAACCAGCCAATCATAAGGGAAATCAACTCTGAATATTCATTGGAAGGACTGAAGCTAAAGCTGCAATACTTTGGGCACCTAATTCAAAGAACTGACTCATTGGAAAAGACCTTGATGCTGGGAAAGATTACAGGCAAGAGGAGAATATGGTGGCAGAGAATGAAATGGTTGGATAGCATCACCAACTCAGTGGACATGAATTTGAGCAAACACCAGGAGCTAGTAAAGGACAGGGATGCCTGGCGTGCTGCAGTCCATGGGGTCGCAAAGAGTCAGACATGACTGAGTGATTGAACAATAACAACAACAACCAATGCATCGGTATAGCATCCTGTCTTCATTCAAGCCATTAGTGTTTCTGAGACTGTGGGACCATGGGTGGACAGCACCCATTGCTGTAGACCAGCTGACTGAAGCAGCTCTGCAGTGTATTAACACTAGGAACCAGCTCACATTTGATCCCGAGTCATCTTTGAACTCTCAGACAGATATTCTTCACAAAAGAAACTGATTCATGAATTTCCCAACTGTTTTTTCCCCCAGCTGCAGCTAATATAGGTATTTCCAGCTATAGATTATATTGAATCTTTGGGGCTGAAAAAAAGGGAAATCAGCTTCAGGTGCTGAGCTAAAGAAAGAGGGGTTTTAGAAGAAGGAGAATGATTTGCCCTAACTCTCCATATTCACCCTCACGCTTCAGATCAAAAAGTAATTGCCAATTGTTGTCATGTTAAGAGAGAGGTAACTATGTAGGTCAAACTTTCTGATTTCTTATTCAGGGAAATTTTCCTCTCCCCAACTCTCATCAAAAAGCCCAAATCTAAGAAAGCCGTGCTGCCAAAAGGGGCTCAGAAAACACAAATGATTTTCTTTAAAGACTCTTTTGTCCATCAGAAAGCAAGCCACTGGATCAGACTAATTATTTCCCAACAAAGAGATGAGATTTCTTTTTGCATCTGCTCGCTTTTGCTATCAAAGGAACTTTTTTTTTTTTTTTAATGTATCCTGGACAAGGAAGCTCAAAAGAGAGGCAAGTGTCCGAAGCGAATAATATTTTTTCACATTATTTCCAGTTGAATTTGCTTAAATCTGTCATATTTTACTCCTTGTCATTATTTGAAACCTTCACCATGAGTTACAGCTCGTGAGGGACAGGAAGGCACTCCTGTGAATGATTCTGGGTAGCAGAGGATGAAAAAAGACAAAGATAGGTCCAGGGTGACTGATGAATAAAGGGAATAAGGAAGAGGACACTGTTTTATCTCAATAGCATTACTGATATCTTTGTATTAGAGGCATAGAGAGACTGTATATGTGAACTGGATAGGGATTATTCCAAAGCAAAAGCAATATTTGGATTAAAACGGGTTTGTGAGTTATGTCAAATGAGCATCTCTTGCCTCGGGATTACCAAAAGAGGCCTGTGCACATGCATACACCTCGCGTTTCCCCTAGCATACATGAGCACTGCAGATTAGCTGTGGGAAAGGGAGAAGCGCCCTTTCAGAGAGGTTGATGCAAAAATGAAAGTAACCGCAGTGAAAGCCAAGGTAAATTGAACTATGTGTGCCAGATGCTGTTGCATGTCCTTTGTATCAGTTTATTCCAATAGCCTTTAGGAAGTGGGCATTACCACTGTTTTCATTTTCAGTTTCAGTTCAGTCACTCAGTCGTGTCCGACACTTTGTGACCCCATGAATCGCAGCACGCCAGGCCTCCCTGTTCATCACCATCTCTCAGAGTTCACTCAGACTCACGTCCATCGAGTCCGTGATGCCATCCAGCCATCTCATCCTCAGTCGTCCCCTTCTCCTCCTGCCCCCAATTACAGATGGAAAAATTGAGGCACATCTGTAGGTTGAAGTGTCGTGGTTAAAAGCTGCAGGCTTTTGCAAGTGCAGGCTGGCTCAGTACAGATTCTGATTCTGCATTTGCTAGCTTTGTGATCTTGACCAAACAGAGGGTCAAGTTACCTTGCTGAGTCTAGTTTCCTTATTATTAAAATAGAAATGATGATGGTGGTGGTAGTAGTGGTGATGATGAAGGCGGTGATGAGATGATGATGGTGGTGGTGATGATCAGTTCAGTTCAGTCACTCAGTCATGTCTGACTCTTTGCGAACCCATGGACTGCAGCACGCCAGGCTTCCCTATCCATCATCAACTCCCGGAGCTTGCTCAAACTCACGTCCATCAAGTCAGTGATGATGATGACGGTACCTAGCTAATTGTCAATGGGATAGTTTTAAGGATGAAATGAGATAATCCAAGTAAAGTACTTAGCATCCTGCTTCACAAAAAGTACCTGTAAATAAATATGAACACTTCATGATTCATATTTCAGAACTGATGGTGAATTCATTATTTTAATTCCCAAGCAGATGTAGACTCAGTCTGGCCCCATGGAAAGATCTTTACATTTAAGCACATCTAACTTCTAATGCCTGCTCAGCTCCTGTGTGACCCAGGGCAACTAAGCTAATCTCTCTGAACCTCAGATATCTGTGTGTGAAATAGAGTCCAGTCCAATGGTGGCCATGTGTAATTTATATTCATTGTTTAGTGAATAAAAAGCATCTTTCTTTTTTAAGCTGAGCAAGAGTACTGGAGTGGGGTGCCATTGCCTTCTCCAATAATTTACAATGTTATGTTACCTTCTAGTATATATCAAAGTGATGCAGTTATAATATATATATATATAGAGAGAGAGACATGTATATTCTTATTCACATTCTTTTCCATTGTAGTTTATTACAACACATTTCTTTTTATTTTAAACTGCAAGACTCTCTTTCCTTTCTCTGTCAGTCTGTGTCATCCCTCAGCCTCTCCCAGCCCTGAAACAATCCTGAACAAGCTTTGGTAGGAGTTTGGAGTTCAGCCTGGAGTCCTGGGTCTATCTTTTGCCACAACCCCCCAGATGCCTGTTGACCTCCCAGAATAGTCCTGTTTTCCTTCATACTCCATACCCCAGGGGAATCAGAGTCTCCCTGTATTGCTGAGTCTATGACCAAGCTTGGTCTTAGCAGCCCTCTGACCATGGGAGGCTAGACTCTGCCCACTTGTGCATGTCCCTGAGCTGTCATCCCAAGTCCTACATGGAATCCAGAATGCAAGTCACCACCCACCAGATGCTTCAGAGTCAAATAGACATGAGTTTAAATCCTGGCTATGACTGATCAAGTCACTCCCCCTCTCCAAGACTCCATTTTCTTACTTATGAAATGGAAATAAGAAGCCCTATTAAGTATGGGGCTGTTGAGAGGATTAAACATAACACTGTATATAGAGCATTTAGGATAGTGTTTGGTTCATAGTGAACTGTCAATAAAAATTAATCACTTCCTGGGGACACTTTTAATGATCTCAACCCTCACATCCCCACTCAGATCAAGCTCCTTCGATGTTACCTGCAGCAGATACAGCCCAAGTTGACCACATCCCTCTCAAGCCAGGTTAACTCCCCCAGCCTGGGTCCTCTCTACTCCTGGCGTTCTTCCCTTCTTTCAATCCCCCTCAGAGGCTCTTGTATAACCTAATAAAGCTTCCATATTTTACATCACAATGTCATTCAGCCTCTTGAAGTTTCCTCTAGACTGTGCTTTAAAGACTGCTTGGTACTTTCCAGGCACCAAACCACTGCCCAATATTATTAGGAAGACAGGCAGGTCTAGGGTGAAAGATGCCCTCAGACCAAGTCAGCACCACATCATTCCCCTCAAATCAATGGTTCTCTAGTGAGACTCTGACTCCTCACAACTCTTTTGGTTGCAAGTAACAGAAACCCGACTCAGCATAGCTTAAGTAAAAAAGTAAATTAATTGGCTTGCATTAAAGGTCCAGGGGGCTTCCCAGGTGGCACTAGTGATGAAGAACCTGCTTGCCAATGAAGGAGACAAGGGTTCAACCCCTGGGTCAGGAAGATACCCTAGAGAGGGAAATGGCAACCCACTCCAGCATTCTTGTCTGGAGAATCCCCATGGACAGGGGAGCCTGGTGGGCTACAGTCCATAAGATCACAAAGAGTTGGCCACAACTGAAGTGACTTAGCATGCACACAAAGGACCAGAGGCCAGTCTGGCTTTGACCAAGATTTGATCCAGAGTCTAGGAGAGAACATCAAAACTCTGCCTCTATTCCTCAACTCTTTCTTTCTTTTTTTCTTTCTTTCTTTTGAGACAAGCCCTTCCCTTTTCACAGTAAAAATAGCAGCTCCAGGAGACACCCCTACCAGCTTAGCATCCAGTGTCTGCACACAGCAAAGCCAATCTACCAACACTGGGTTGTGGTGAAGGAAAGTATAGCATTTATCACAAGGCAAAGCAAAGAATACAGACAGTTAACGCTCAAAAGAACCAAACTTTCCAGTAGATTTCAGGGAAAGGTTTTTGAAGACAAGGGTGCATGATCAGCTTATGGATAGTTTTCTGACTTGATGATAAGGTAATAGGGAGTCAACATCATCACCCTCATGTTCCAACCAGTCTGGGGTCTACAGGCTTGCGGGCAGCAAGCAGTTAACTGCTTCCACCTGGTGGGGGTTTCAGTATTTGCAAAACAGCTTAAGGATATGGCTCAGAATATCATTTATAGCCCTTGAGCAGAAGCTAAATGTCTTTGACTTTGTTTAATGGCTAACCTATTATTATTTTGTCTTGCTTGGCTGTTTCCTTTAGTGATGAAGAACCTGCTTGCCAATGAAGGAGACAAGGGTTCAACCCCTGGGTCAGGAAGATACCCTAGAGAGGGAAATGGCAACCCACTCCAGCATTCTTGTCTGGAGAATCCCCATGGACAGGGGAGCCTGGTGGGCTACAGTCCATAAGATCACAAAGAGTTGGCCACAACTGAAGTGACTTAGCATGCACACAAAGGACCAGAGGCCAGTCTGGCTTTGACCAAGATTTGATCCAGAGTCTAGGAGAGAACATCAAAACTCTGCCTCTATTCCTCAACTCTTTCTTTCTTTTTTTCTTTCTTTCTTTTGAGACAAGCCCTTCCCTTTTCACAGTAAAAATAGCAGCTCCAGGAGACACCCCTACCAGCTTAGCATCCAGTGTCTGCACACAGCAAAGCCAATCTACCAACACTGGGTTGTGGTGAAGGAAAGTATAGCATTTATCACAAGGCAAAGCAAAGAATACAGACAGTTAACGCTCAAAAGAACCAAACTTTCCAGTAGATTTCAGGGAAAGGTTTTTGAAGACAAGGGTGCATGATCAGCTTATGGATAGTTTTCTGACTTGATGATAAGGTAATAGGGAGTCAACATCATCACCCTCATGTTCCAACCAGTCTGGGGTCTACAGGCTTGCGGGCAGCAAGCAGTTAACTGCTTCCACCTGGTGGGGGTTTCAGTATTTGCAAAACAGCTTAAGGATATGGCTCAGAATATCATTTATAGCCCTTGAGCAGAAGCTAAATGTCTTTGACTTTGTTTAATGGCTAACCTATTATTATTTTGTCTTGCTTGGCTGTTTTCCTTTGTTGCTGCATTTTCTCACTTCTCTGATTAAATTTTCCATTTGAGGAAGGTCTAGGAAGCTGAAGTTCTTCTACAAACAAGATACAGGTTGAGGATGTGGTGGGGGAGAGGCTCTGTCAAGGGAAGGCCCCCTAGTGTCCTGCTCTGTTACAACATGGTCAGCCCTTACCCAGTCACTGTGGCCAGGGAGATGGTACGTTTTGATTGATCAGATCTGCATTGTATGTCCAGCCCTGGCACTGAGGGGCGACTCAGGCCCCCTCAAAACACCTGGACTGAGTGAGGAATGGGCGATTCCCCAAGGGTCAAGCTAAGGCTCTGATTAGAAGAAAGGAGATCGTTGAGCAAAAACAAAGATGCACAAATTGGTTGGGAGTTATAACAACCTGATAAGACACTCCAAGCCCAGAGTCAGATTTGGCTCAACTCCGCTCAAGGAATGGTCCTGTGGATCAATCAGAGATGAAACTTATGACTTCCGACTTCACTTGGCATCATTCTCCTCACCAGCACAGCTCCCTTCTTCCTTCAGCTGTCAGTCTTTCACCCCCGAAACACACACCTTGCTGATGCTAATCCTCCAACCTACTGTTGATACCTTGTGACTTAATTTCCACAGATGGGTGTCTGTGTTTAAGAGCACGCCTTATTGTCATTGAAATAACAGGATGCTAAAACCTTTATAAATTGATATGCCAGACAAGAGGGAGGCAAAAATGAATGCTAAGTTTCCTTGCATAATACTCTGTGGGATGTGTTTTTCCCCCTAAGAATATTTTAGCATTAATTAAGATAAACAATGATATATGCTGAAAGACAATTGAATCTGTTCTTGGTTAAAAATGTCCTCGTTGGGTAAAAATAGTACCCAAATTATAGCACATAAAGATGCAGGGGGAAAAATACTGTAAACCTATAACATGATTAAAATAGAAATGCAAACTGGTAATGATGAGGCCTGCAAGAGATCTGGGGGAGGAAGAGAAAGATGGGGAAGTAGCAAGGCATGTCATCAGGCTTAATTTATTCACCTCCCTCTGGGATTCTCTTTACTGTGCTTCTCTTTAATAATAATCACCATTTATCATGGTATGGTTAACATATGTTTTCAATGAAAGTGGTGTTATTACCAGTTTCTAAGTGGGGAATCTGAGCTTTAGAGAGTTTAAGTAAGGTCACACAGGTATAAAATGGCAGAACCAGGCTTTGAACCAGGGTAACTTAACTTCCCAAACACTTCCCAGTTCTCTATGCTGACTATACCCATGCTCTCCTCTTTGAGAGTCTCTCATATCACCTAACTAGTTCATCTCTTTAGAGTACAGATAAAGCTAATAGTTCACAGAGGTCACATTTATGAAGTGCTGGGTCTTCCCTGGTGGCTCAGACACTAAAGAATCCGCCTGCAGTGTGGGAGACCTGGGTTCAATCCCTGGGATGGGAAGATCCTCGGAGAAAGGAATCGAAACCCTCTTCAGAATTCTTGCCTGGAGAATTCCATGGACAGGGGAGCCTGGCAGGTACTCTCCATGGGGTCGCAAAGAATCAAACACAATTGAGCAACTGAGCACAGCCACTGTTCTAAGCTTTTCATATGTTTTGGCTTATGTAATAGTCACAATTATTGTAACAATATTGAGAGATCATTGCTTTCATTAGCCCCATTTACAGATTGATATTGTTGTTTAAGCCGTGTCCAATTCTTTGCAATCCCATGGACGGCATCACACCAAGCTTCCCTCTCCTTCATTATCACCTGGAATTTGCTCAAATTCATGTTCATAGAATCAATGTTGCTATCTAACCATCTCACCCTGTCACCTCCTTCTCCTGCCCTCTGTCTTTCCCGGCATCGAGACCTTTTCCAATAAGTTGGCTTTTTCATCAGGTGGCCAAAGTATTGGAGCTTCAGCTTCAGTCCTTCCAATGAATATTCAGAATTGATTTCCTTTACTATTGACTGGTTTGTGTCCTTACTGTCCAAGGGACTCTCAAGAGTCTTCTCCAGAACCACAATTCAAAAGCAGCAACTCTTTGCCACTCAGCCTTCTTTATGGTCCAGCTCTCACATCCATACCTGACTTCTGGAGAAACCATAGCTTGTACTAGACAGACCTTTGTCAGCAAAGTGATATCTAGGTTTGTGATAGCTTTTCTTCCAAGGAGCAAATGTCTTTTAATTTCATGGCTGCAGTCACCATCCACAGTGATTTTTGGAGCCCAAGAAAATAACCTGATTTGCCATGAAGTAAGGGGACCAGATGTCATGATCTTTGTTTTTTGAATGTTGAGTTGTAAATCAGCTTTTTCTCTCTCCTCTTTCACCTTCATCTAAAAGCTCTTTAGTTCCTTTTCACTTTCTGCTGTTGGAGTGGTAATGTTGTAGCCATGCGTTCCGGGAAACAAACTCACTCAGAAGGACAATGCAGATAGTGGAGTGCAGTTTATTATATTGGAGGGCCCAAGGCAGAGTCTCCTCTTAGCCAAGGACCCAGGCCAGTTTTTGTGAAAATCTTGTATATTCTAAGTGTACGTGCCCAAACCCACCTCCCCAAATTCCCTGAAACTAATTCCCTGAACAAAGAAAAAGAAAGATACAATCAAAGCTAACCCGTGATTCATATGCCTTAGGCCTAGGTAGTTAACAGTGGACAATTGTCAATAGGCCTGTGGTCATACCAGAGAAGGCGATGGAACCCCACTCCAGTACTCTTGCCTGGAAAATCTCATGGACGGAAGAGCCTGGTAGGCTGCAGTCCATGGGGTCGCTAAGAGTCGGACACGACTGAGTGACTTCTTTCACTTTTCACTTTCATGCATTGGAGAAGGAAATGACAGCCCACTCCAGTGTTCTTGCCTGGAGAATCACAGGGATGGCGGAGCCTGGTGGGCTGCCGTCTATGGGGTCGCACAGAGTCAGACACGACTGAAGCGACTTAGCAGCAGCAGTGGTCATATCCCCAAAAGCATAATAGAATTTATGATTCTATTCGGTTACACAGATAATTAGGGTATTCTTTTAGGCGATGGAGAGTCTAGGTATGAGCCCTTGAGCTCTTCCATCTGGGGCTCTGGTCTTCCAGTTGGTATGTCCTTTCCATAGATACTGGACATATAGCTCACAGTCCAGCCCAAGATGGAGTCCTGCTTTCAAGACAGTGCCTGTTCTGCCTGTTTCCTCCTTCAGTATCATCTGCATATCTGAGGTTGTTGATATTTCTCCCAGCAATATTGATTCCGGCTTGTGATTCATTCAGCCCAACATTTTGCTTGATGTTCTCTACATATAAGTTAAATAAGCAGGGAAGCAATACACAGCCTTGACAGAATCCTTTCCCAGTTTGGAACCAGTTTTTCCAAGTAAGGTTCTAACTGTTGCTTCTTGATCTACAAACAGGTTTCTTAGTTAAGGTGGTCTGATATTCGCATCTCTTTAAGAATTTCCCACAGATTATTGTGATCCACACAGTCAAATGTTTTAGCATAGCCAATGGAGCAGAAGTATATGTTTTTCTGGAATTCCCTTGCGTCCTCTGCTGCTGCTGCTGCTGCTGCTGCTGCTAAGTCACTTCAGTCATGTCCAACTCTGTGCGACCCCATAGATAGCAGCCCACCAGGCTTCCCTGTCCCTGGGATTCTCCAGGCAAGAACACTGGAGTGGGTTGCCATTTCCTTCTTCAGTGCATGAAAGTAAAAAGTCAAAGTGAAGTTGCTCAGTCATGTCCGACTCTTAGCGCATGGACTGCAGCTTGCCAGGCTCCTCTGTCCATGGATTTTCCAGGCAAGAGTACTGGAGTGGGGTGCCATCGCCTTCTCCATTGCTTCCTCTATAATCCAGCAAATGTTGGCAATTTGATCTCTGGCTCTAAATCCAGCTTGTACTCTAGAAATTCTTGGTTCACATACTACTGAAGCCTAGCTTGAAGGATTTTGAGCATAACCTTGCTACCATATGAAATGAGCACAATTGTACAGTAGTTTGAACATTCTTTGGCATTGTTCTTCTTTGGGATCAGAATGAAAACTGACCTTTTCCAGTGCTGTGGCTACTGCTGAGTTTTCCAAATTTGCTGGCACATTGAGTTCAGCACTTTCACAGTATCATTGTTTTAGGAGTTTAAATAGTTCAGCTGGAATTCCATCACCTCCACTAGCTTTGTTTGTAGTAATGCTTTCTAATACTTTCACACTTTTACAGATTGTTGGTGTTGTTCAGTCACTCATTCATGTCTGACTCTTTGTGACCCCATGGACTGCAGCATGCCAGATTTCTCTGTCCTTCACCATCTTCCAGAGTTTGCTCAAACTCATGTGCATTGAATCAGTGATGCCATTCAACTCTTCGGGGAAAAATTAAATAGCTTGCCCATGTCAGACAGTGGTGGGAGCAGGAATTCAAGGCAAGTGACCTGGCCTCAGAGTCCATGCTCTTTACTGCTATGTTGCATGATTCTTCCTTTTTTGGGGGGGGGGGTGCCATTTGTGATCCATGGTGTCATGTCCTCCAGAGTTTCTGTAGAGATGACTATCTACACATCTATTTGAGTATAGCCTTGCATTTCAGAAGGGGATAATTTTATGTCTTTGTCTAACAGCTACTTTGTAAGTCTGATAACTCCTTGAGAGTCAAGAGCTTCTAGGACTCCTCCCATCTCTCACAATGCTTCTGGTTAATGCTTTGCCCATGATAAGGGTTCAGGAGTATTTGACAAGGAGGCTGATGGAGGCTAGCTAATTTTTCTCCTTCTATAGCTGCCATCTGCGTGCTGAGAGCCAAGAGATCATTATCCTCCATCGGATCTCTGTGCCAGGAGAGACTGGGCAAGGATGATGGATGGCTTTCCACAAATCCACCTGCAATTGGAGGAAGAGCTCAAAGCTGTGTCTGGATTTCTTCTTAGGTACAAATGTATTCATTCATCCATCGTCACACCTGTTCACTCACTCATGTATACAACCCTCTCTTCCCTAGTTTTCTCACGTATTTGTGCATTCTCCGAGCAGTTACTGAGAAGCTGCATTGGGCCAGATGGTCTGCTTGGCCCTTGGGAATAAAATGATGCACACAATCCCATCTCTCCTCACCCAGATGGACAGAGGGCTGATGAAAGAGTGGCTCCCAGCTCAGCCAGGGCATAAGGAAAACAGTCCTATTGGCTATTAATTTCTGCAGCCTCCAAGCCCTGCAAACTCAAACCAGCTGCAAGAAATGGAGGGCCCATCTCGTGTCTTTGACTTTGCTCCTGGTTGGAAGGTCAATTATCAGCACACCTGATGCATGAGGTCCACAGCTCAAAGTTCTGGTTGTCAGGTAGCAGGCGGAAACTCTGTCTTCTCCTCGCCATCATTTTTGGACCTCATGAATCAAATCTGCGTTTGTTTTTCTTTCTAACAAGAGGATGGCATGTGATCTTCTTTCTGGCTATCCTTGGCTTCTCCGATCAAAGTTCTTTTTGACTCCACAATGACAACAGCTTGACTGGATACTGAGAGTTATTTTACTTTCCTTTCAGTCATTTATCATGTGCCTACTGCATGTCGATAAATCTACATGTGTTATCTTTAAGATGGGTGCTGTTATTGCCTGCTTAAAAGTGGGGAAACCCATGAGCCTTTAAAAAACAATTTAAACAATTTAGATAAGTATAAGGAAACTCAATAACTGAAAATGTTACTTTTATTTATCTTGAGTTTTCTTATATGTATCTGTTCTGTTTCAGTTGGTGATAATGTTTTCACAGCTCACTCTCTCATATAATTTATATATAATTTAACATAAATGGGATTATCACTAATGCTTTTTATTGTGCACATTTTTTAACATTTCTCTGTGTATAATATGTATTACTTCTTATAATTAGAGGTACAATGTATGCCTTAATATTTGTAGAGCATTAAGCAACGTATGTGTGTTTGTGTGCACGCACACACACACTCACTTAGTCATTGAGTCATGTCCAGCTCTTTGCAACCCCATGACTCCTTAGTCCACTGGACTCCTTTGTTCATGGGATTTTCCAGGCAAGAGTACTGGAGTGGATAGCTATTCCTTTTTCCAGGGTGTCTTCCCCACCCAGGGGTTGAACACTGGTCTCCTGCAGGGTTGAAGGCAGATTCTTTACCATCTGAGCCACCAGGGAAGCCTATGAAGCAATATAAAAATATGTAAGTAGGACATTAAGGTTCTCTTGAAATCCTTCCCACCCTTCCAAGCAACCAGCACTTGTTTGGTAAGAGCTCCTGGCGTCAGGCAGGCTTTTCCATCATCATTAGGACCAATTAGTCAGCCAGAGAGGAACATGTTCAGCAGTTATAATGAACACTTCTTTTCTTTTTCCTTTCTTCCCCTTCCATCTTTTATTTCCTCCCCAGGTAAACGATGTCAGGAAGCAAGGTGTATCTTTTCCTAACTTTGTCCATGTTCACCTAAATATATGCAAACATTTGATATATCAAAAGAGATTTTGTGACATATTTTCCATATTTTGCTTGCATCATGAACTAGAAAACACAATTCAGTGCTTGCATTCTAGTAAATTAATACATTTACTGCCACATTCATTTTAATGGTTGCATTATGACCAACCTAGGTAGCATATTAAAAGGCAGAGACATTATTTTGCCAACAAAGGTCTATCTAGTCAAGGCTATGGTTTCTCCAGTGGTCATGTATGGATGTGAGAGTTGGACTGTGAAGAAAGCTGAGCATCAAAGAATTGATGCTTCTGAACTGTGATGTTGGAGAAGACTCTTGAGAGTCCCTTGGACTGCAAGGAGATCCAACCAGTCCATTCTAAAGGAGATCAGTCCTGGATGTTCATTGGAAGGACTGATGCTAAAGCTGAAACTCTAATACTTTGGCCACCTCATGCAAAGATTTGACTCATTGGAAAAGACCCTGATGCTGGGAAGGATTGGAGGCAGGGGGAGAAGGGGATGACAGAGGATGAGATGGCTGGATGGCATCACCAACTCGATGGACATGAGTCTGAGTGAACTCTGGGAGATGGTGATGGACAGGGAGGCCTGGTGTGCTGCGATTCATGGGGTTGCAAAGAGTCGGACACGACTGAGCAACTGAACTGAACTGAACTGAACTGAATGGCCCATGGTTTGGGACATTTTCACATATTGTCTTTTCTTCAGCCTTTCCATTAGAAAGCATCAGGCTCAGAACTTGTGGGTGCCTCCCTTCTCCAGGCTAATCTGGAGATGGAGAAGACCAAGACCAGGGAACTCTGATTCTTTTCTGTCCTCCTCAAGTCTGTGCTTCTGACATTCAAAAGACTCTTTTTGTTCTTTTCGCTGTCCTATTCTTTCTCCTGACAGGACCCAGCATAGCCAAATTAATTAATTAATATTTTTTTAAAAAAGAAGGGCTTGGCTGGGGAGAGGGGGTTAAAAAAACAAAGAGAGTGGGGAAGCAAGTGAGGGAAAAACGTGTTTCTGTTTCAAAAACATTCTTCCCCCAACAATTACAATACTTGTATGCCCCTTTGCAGTTTGCAAAACCCTTCCTATCTTGTACTTGAAATGAGCACTCACCTGGATGTGCCCTCTCCCTTCATCGCTCAGCACCCAATCTAGGTGTCACTTCACCAGAAAGACTGTGCAGGTCTGCAGGGCAGGCTCAGACACCCTGGCTTCCCCCACCACCATCCAAGGAAGTGTCTTGAGAAACACGGGTGTGAAATTGACATGATTTGGGATATACATCTTTTTTGTTTCAAAAAGTTTCAAATTTTACAAAAAGAAAAACAACAGTATAATGAATGTCCAGAAGGAATGATGCTAAAGCTGAAACTCCAGTACTTTGGCCACCTCATGTGAAGAGTTGACTCATTGGAAAAGACTCTGATGCTGGGAGGGATTGGGGGCAGGAGAAGAAGGAGACAACAGAGGATAAGATGGCTGGATGGCATCACGGACTCGATGGCCGTGAGTCTGAGTGAACTCCGGGAGTTGGTGATGGACAGGGAGGCCTGGCGTGCTGCATTTCATGGGGTCACAAAGAGTCGGACATGACTGAGTGACTGAACTGAACTGAACTGATAACCCATCACTGAGAAACACTCCAAGGATAACTGAATACTCAAAGGATAACTTTTAAGAGTGAAAACTAACTAAACACTCCAAGGATAACTTATCTTTTTTTAAATAAGTTAGAGTGATAATGCTAACTTATTTTTTAAAAATAAAAACCTCTTACAAATTCTAACTAATTTTAGAAACTCACAACATACCACTTACCAGAATCCACATCTGTGTCTTATAAAATCCCTGCCACTGGAGAAACCTGTCAAGGAAAAATCAGAGCTGGGGAAGAATTACAGCAGGAAAAATAGATTTCATTGAGGACTATTGCAATAGAGAGAAAGAGATCTCAGTCTAGATCTGAGTTCAGTTCTGAATCCAACATGAACAGGTGGGGATTTGCAGCCAAGAAGCAGGGTGGGCGTCAGTGGATGGAAAGTTACTAAGAGAAAACACTAGGGGTAAGGAAGAATTTCTGGCTAAAACAATTTGACAGAATCCTTGCCAAAGACAGGTCTGGGTGATCAGACATCACCCAGAGGTTGGGGTGAAGAATGAGGAATTTGATCATATATCGAGGGTGATCGGGTAATGGGAGTGGGCGGTTTCAATCTAAACCAATCTAAGTAGGTAGTATTCTTGATAAAATAGGGCGATGAAAAGGTGAATGCTGAAGCCCAAGGTCAGGGCTTAGTTGAGAAGAAGGTTCAGAGGAGTGTGACTGAAGTTTGGTCGAGCAGAGCATCTTTGTCAATTTCAGGCCACGTTTTGGAAGGTAAAGTAGTAACGGGATCACAGCATCTATCTAGTCCCTCTTTTTTTCCTCCTTATTAAACTTGTTAAGGTGTACTAGAGTATGGCTGATTAACAATGTTCTGTTAGTTTCAGGTGGTCCAGTCCCTCTTCTTACAACATCTCCTACTTTTCATTTAAGATCAACCTTTCCTTGACTTTTAGCTCAAGTGATCCAAGCAGAGTTTCACCTCTTGTGGCGGTAGAGAAACATTTGAAAGTGAAAGTGAAGTCACTCAGTCGTGTCCGACTCTTTGCGACCCCATGGACTGTAGACCACCAGGCTTCTCTGTCCATGGAACTTTCCAGGCAAGAATACTGGAGTAGGTTGCCATTTCCTTCTCCAGGAGATCTTCCCGACCCAAGGATTGAACCCTGGTCTCCCACGTTGTACGCAGATGCTTTACCATCAGTTCCAAATCAGGAGCATCTCGTGACTTCTCCAAAGTCAGTGAAACTCAGGAAGACTTTTGCTGAGAATGCTGGGACAGAGTTATGCTCTCTACCACATTAAAGGTGAAACTTTGAGGATATAAGCTGAGCATTTCTGCAGTCATTTCCCCATTAGGAGGAGCAAGGCGTGGAAATAGAGTTAACACAGAGGAAAGCAGAACTAGCAAGACACAGAGTCCTGAGGAAACCACTGGAGTCCCTAGACCCAGCAGTGCCTAAAACAGCTTAGTTACATAAGCCAACAAATAGCCTGTTTTGCTTGAGCCAGTTTGAGCTGAGTATTTCTATTTCTTGCTCCTGACAAGTTCTGATACCCATAAATCAGGAAGGCAAAGAAACTGTTAACCAGTAATCAGAGGGGGCAGTCTAAACACTCACTGGCAACACACATCCCACACCAATGATTGGTATTATTCCAGGACACGATCATTTCAGGAGTTGGCTCTGGGGTCCTAGAATCAGATGGATATAAACGGCAGAGCAGAGACCGCCTGACTCCCAGTCCCTTACTTGTTCTCCCACGCCCCACTTCAAAGTCATCTTTGTAGGTCCAAGGTGGAAATGCATTCCTCAGAAGAAAGATTCCAAAGCCATAACGTTCCCTCTCTTCTTCACCATGACGAAGGCACCTCTCCTGATCAACAATCCTTTCTCACCTTCTTCATTCTCTATTTGACTGAATTTCCTAGCAAGTCCTGATCTCAGCTCCACCCACACACCTGCGGAGCCAGGAAAGAATGGAATCTGCTATGCACCCTGCTATCTGGCTTCCTTGCTGTCATCACACGCAGCAATTAAGGTAGAATTTCCCATGATTGCTGAATTCTAATCACCCTCCACAGTGGCATCTAGGCTGTTCATTATCCGACAAGAGGGAAGTAACTGACTATTTGGTGTCTGATTTTGGCTGCAAACTGCAGGTCGTTCTGGCTGGTGTGTTATAGCAGAGCATGGAGGACGAGGAGAAACCTTTCATCACCATCAGAAATGACAGCCAAGCCAAGCTCTAATTTCACTCCACGAAACAAGGCAGTCGAGTGCATCCATAGGACTCGGGACTATGCGCCTCCAGGGACACAGGTCTGAGGAACTAAAGCCAGTCTGGGACCTGACTTGGCATTTCTGGCGTCCAGAGAAAGCGCAATGGCTCCCGGCTGTCACGTGCTGTACGTCTTCATCCCTTTCGGGTAAACAGGAGGTGAAGGAATAACTACTCCTCCATGACCGCCCAGGTGAAGGAGTAACTACTGTTTCTCAGCTGAGCAAGAGGAGCAAGCCAGTACAGAGACTAGAACTAAACCTAATCTAGACCTTGACTTGGCTTCCTTGCTGTCATCACACGCAGCAATTAAGGTAGAATTTCCCATGATTGCTGAATTCTAATCACCCTCCACAGTGGCATCTAGGCTGTTCATTATCCGACAAGAGGGAAGTAACTGACTATTTGGTGTCTGATTTTGGCTGCAAACTGCAGGTCGTTCTGGCTGGTGTGTTATAGCAGAGCATGGAGGACGAGGAGAAACCTTTCATCACCATCAGAAATGACAGCCAAGCCAAGCTCTAATTTCACTCCACGAAACAAGGCAGTCGAGTGCATCCATAGGACTCGGGACTATGCGCCTCCAGGGACACAGGTCTGAGGAACTAAAGCCAGTCTGGGACCTGACTTGGCATTTCTGGCGTCCAGAGAAAGCGCAATGGCTCCCGGCTGTCACGTGCTGTACGTCTTCATCCCTTTCGGGTAAACAGGAGGTGAAGGAATAACTACTCCTCCATGACCGCCCAGGTGAAGGAGTAACTACTGTTTCTCAGCTGAGCAAGAGGAGCAAGTCAGTACAGAGACTAGAACTAAACCTACATCTAGACCTTGACTCTGACCTAGTCCTTGTCCTTGACCCAGACCTTAACCTAGACCTTTAACTACACCTAGAACCAGAACTGTGCTGTCTGACCATTGGTCAAGATGGACAGAGGGCCATGGGAAAACCGGAACCAAGGTCATCTTAAGTATCATTTTGCTGCCCTCATTGTACATGCAACTGTTCTGGTTTCTGCCTTATAGCATTGCTGAATCTTTATAAGGAAGCCGTCTAGAAAGCTTTTCCTGTAGAGTAGTTAGAAGGTGGTATTAGCCAGGACTGACCACAGCTTACCATTTTTAAGAGTAGTTTGCACTAATATGTCTTTTTTATATAACATGAAGCAGAACATTGTATTTTAAAGTTAAATATAATCCTCCACTTATTTTCTTAACTACAGATCATATGCAATTGAAGGCAATATGCAAAGAAACACATTCTATTTAGTGATTTTCTGACTGGTCCTTAAATCTTATCAACCCCTCTTGCTCTCAGCCAGCTCATACTAGTCACTTGTCAAAAATACATCTTCATGTTTAATATAGCAACACATGTTATAAGTGCTGACACCTTATACAGATGTAAAATTAAAATATCCACCTGACCCCTCCTTCAGTCCTGCTGCACATCAGATTTTCCAGGAGCAGCCTCCTCAAATATTTGCATCTCTAATCATGTGGAAGCTGGGCTCCTGTGATGCCTTTAAATCCCCACCCAACTAGATATACAACCATGAGATCACACTTAAAAGTGTGGCATCACAATTCACTCTTCTCAGAATGTTACTCCTGAACACTACACTGAAACCAGCATCATAAGGTTTTTTAAATAGACACAAAGCAGTTTCTCCTTCTAGCTCTTATCAAAGGAGGGCTCAGATGAGGGTCATGAAACATAGGAATGGATCACTCCAGCCAGCCAAGTTCTGTTGGGTCAGAGGAAGAGAGACTCTGGTTATGTACAAGTACTCTGGTTATGGAAAGTACTAAATGGTCACGGGCTGTGGGATAAGAAGTTGCACATGGGTGGTCTTCTCAACGTGGGTCACTGTCCTCCCAGCAAAGGGATGTGTGCGAGCTACCTCCATAAAGGGTAGGGCTGCCCAGCGGTGCTCAGTGGAGTTGCCTCCCCTCTGTCTCACAAGCCTGTGGGTGAGATGCCATCACTGAAATCACCATTTGGCTCTCCCCTCCACGTGTTTCTGTTACTTCTAACTCTTCCCACATTCTAATGGCAACTAGACTTTATAACATTTATTTAAGGAAGGGGTTGCAGAAAAGTAGAGAGAAGACTAAACTTTAAATGGCTCATATTTTGAGGCTCAAAACTTGGGCTTCTGAGCTTTAAAAGAGTACCTAGAAAGAAAATTAGGGCATATAAATATTAAGCTGAGACAGAGGAAAGTTCCCATCCCTCTACTGGAAGCATATATTGAGGCTGGGAAAGGAAAAGGTTAAAAAGCCAAGGGCATGGAAAGAGGGAAAGTCAGTTGGATCTGGGATGAAAAGACCACACACACCTGCAGAGAACTGTCCACCAAGAGATGTGGAGACCCCCACCACCCCCTCAAATGTCTCCTGGAACAAGGATTCTCATTACCAATCCTGGGAACTGCCTGGGAGCCCCGCTGGGTCACCACTGAGCACTAAGTCTCTGCTGTCCTTTTCAGTGAGTTAAGTTAGCACCGAGGATGCTTGGGAACCAGAAAACAAGTTAGGGATGCTTTCCTGCAAAGGGATGGTTCTCAAACCTTACCATGCATCGGAAGACCTGTTCACACACAGATTGCTGGGAGCCGCTTCCAGAATTTCTGACTCAGTATGTCTGGAGTGTGGCCCAAGCATTGCATTTCTACCAAGTTCCCAAGGGCTGCTGATGCTGTTCCTCCCGGGGACTCCACTTAGAGATCCACTCCTCTAAATTGGCCGTTAAAAAAAAACAACAAACATAAAAACCTCATCTGTGGAGCCACCCCACTAACGAGGCTTCTGCCCTTCCCCACAAGAGCAGACCTTTCTACCTCCAGCTTCCATAAGAGAAAAACTGGAGTTCAGAGAGGTGAAATAAGTTGATCAAGGTCACACAGCACAACAGATGAGGCAGAACTGAAATCCAGGTCTTGCAGGGGTCCATCCAGTTCTCCATCCTTCCACAGTGGGGCTGGCGTTGGACCTCGAATCTTTGCTGCCAGATAGGGTGGTCTGCAGGCATGTGGGTCCCAGCAGAAGCCCTGCCCCAGGCATCCGGAACCCCAGGTTCTGGGAGCAGTGCTCAGCCCTGAGCACATGGGGCCTTATGGATGCTGGGCAGAGGCTATTTCAAATGAGTGTGGACTGTTCTTCCAGGGGCTTGCAGACCCCTGCTGCTCCCGTTATTTGAGTTATGTGTTACAGCCCTCCAGGGACAGATTTATCTTGGTTTTACTCACTTTTGGAGCACCAGCTTTGCCCACTTAGTACTTTTAGCTTTATATATCATTATCACATGCTCTGTCCTTCTAGTGCAGACAGTTTAGCCCTTTTTTGCTTTAATTTCTCTCTTGGTGTTCCTACTAGGGGACAAAAGGGAAGAAAAATGGTCCCTGGAAGAACAAGAAAGAAGACTGGATCTCAGCCTGGTGGAGAGAGCACTCAGAGAAAACCCCTCGTGTGGGCAGAGGCTTCCCTCCTTTTTCATCATTTTTGCAGGAGGTGGTATGGTGAGAGGAAAAGAGCAAAGGCTTCATGGCCAATCCCACTATCTATCAACTTGTGAGCTGACACAGTAACACTTATAGCACTAACCACTAATGCTTATTTAACACTCTGCCAAGCAGCTCATTATTACATTCAAATCTAAGTCTTTCTCTTGGTACCTGGGGGACTTGAACCCAAGACTGTTTCTATTTCACATCCCAGACTCTCAAGCTCTCCAGAGAGCCCACACTCATCACTGGAGAAAACACTGGCTTGCCTTGGGTTCATCTCCAAAACTTAGTCCAGCGCCTGCCATCTCCACAGCCCCCTCGTCACACTCATCTCCTATCCTTGGTATCTAAGAAGGTCAGTCCCCACACCTGCTCACAGAGAACTGTACTTGGAGCTTGGTTATCTTTCCAGAGTGGTCCCCAGACCCGGGGGTTGTGCATAGAGATGTCTCTGGAGCCACAGTAGAATAGAGGGGAAGCCAAGTGCATATCCAAGTCCGCCCCCCTGCTCCTCCTGCTCCCAAAACACACACCTGCCCCCATGAGGAGGGCTCCATATTTACCTGTCGGTATTCAAGAAGATTAAAGGCAAAGTTGGAGATTACTGCCTTCCTAATTTCCAGATAGGAAATAGGGGGAACTCTCATCTATCTCTATAGCCAGGACCCCCTGAGGATCTTGGGCTGACTTATGGACTGTAGAACTTGATGTCTGATCAAGAGAATCTTGGGAAATCCTGCTAATAAATGGCATCTGTTGTGGCATAAGTGGCAGAGAATGTTCCAGTCCAAGTCTGACTCAACAAATGAAATCTGAACAGTCAGACCAGCTCCCTTCTCACTCCCTATCGACTTCCAACACATCACCCTGGATTCTGACATCCATATGACAAGGCGAGAGTGACTGGGGAAGGTTACAGCAGCATTGCTAAGTCTGATTTTCAATTTTCTCACTAAGCTTTTTCCTTTTCCAACTGGGCCATGATGAGATGTCCTAAATGTCCAGACATTACACAAAAAATCCTACTCATACTCTGTTAACATGTCCCAATCTGTTCCGCTGTGGATGGAGGGGCAGGAGAAGGGGAGGACCAAAGTGAAAGGCATCTTTGCTTCTGTCTGATGCTCCTTACCCTCTCGGTGTGGGATTGGCAGAGTTGCCAATCAAATGATACCACCTCTATCAGCTGAGCAGGTGCACAAGAAAGTCCATCATAGTCTCCCGTCTTCGTCCTCAGTCTTGATGGAGGTGGTCAGGACACTGTGGCCATCCTTGATGTAATCCAAAAGACAAATCACAAATCTCTGTTGTCAAAGTTCCCAGAGGGACCCTGACTCCTGATGTCTCTAAGAACTGTTGATTTATCTGTTTCCCTGAGTCCTTCTCATAAGTAACCTTTACCTACTATTCATGTTTGAGTTGATTTCATGATACAAGTGGATAAAACTAGCTTTAAGCAAGCCTGTCTCCATATAGAGCTTGCTCAGCTCCATAAACTGGATGTCAAAGATGTATTTGTGTGCATTCTGGGAAAAAGAATGCTATCTGACTTGAGAAAATATATTAGGAAAGAAAGCAAATCTTGAGAGGTTCCTCCACTGTCCTCAGAGTTCACTATTCATTGCATCTGATGTTCAAGCCCATGTGTATCAGTTATCTCTTGCTGTATAACAAACCAACCTACAATTCTGTGGGTTAAAACAGTAAGAGTCTCTTTTTGACCATGAGACAGCAGGTCAGTTGACTGGTTCTTCTTGTCTCAGCTGTGGCCCACAGTCTGGTCAGCTGCGGTCCATAGGCTGGTTAGCTGCGAAGTCAGGTAGGTGGTTCTGCTGTAGGCTGGGTTTGGTCTCACATTCATGGGATTAGCTGGTCTCAAGCTCAAGCAACTTGGCTGCTGTTCTCCATGAGGCCCCTTGTCCTCCAGCAAAATAGTCCAGACTTGCCCACATGACAGAGCCAGGCCCCATAGGAACCAGCAGAACTGTGCAAAGTCCCTGAGGCCCAGACTTGCCGCTATTACAAGGCAAGTCCCAAGGCCTGCTCCAATCCAAGGGTTGCAGACACAGACTCCAGGTCTTGGTAGCAAGATCAGGGAACCTGTGCAGCAATGGGGAGGATGAGAAGGCTAGAGAACGGGAGCATTTTTGCCAGCCGTCTTTCACATCATCTAAAATTAGGAACATAACTTAGCAAACAGTGACCTGGAGTCACAGACTGTTTTAGAACAGGGTTTCTCATCACCGCCACCCCTGATGCTTGAGACTGGATGATTCTCTGCTGAGGGGGCTGTCCTGTGTATATTGATGTTTGTTATACCCCTGGCCTCTACTCACTAGAAGCTAGTGTCCCAAGGAGGGCACATCGCCACCCCTCATTTGAGAAGTACAGCTCTAAAGCCAATACTAGGACACCCTCACTCCCCTCTGGCAGGCACCAGACTGTGACGCCAAAGTAATTCTCTGCAGACTTCAAGCCAAGCAGTCACCATGGACAAGCCAAGCAGGTGACCAGGACAGTTTGGGAGCGATCAAAGCAGCCCCTCCTCTCTCCTCTTGCTCCCTCTGTCCATGTTCTGTCCTGACTGTCCATGGATCTGGATTCCAGCTGCCAGAGAGGCTTCAGACGTGGGACCGCGTGGCTGCCCTCCCTCACCCCCACCACGCACACCGCCAGCCGGACCTGGTTCCCCATAACAGGAGACATTGGCCCTACAAGATGAGAGCAGGCCTGTTTTCAATCTCAGTTAGCTTTTACAGCCATTTCTCCCATTTGCCGGCCACTCCAGCTGAATGCGAAAGTGTTGGCTGTTTCCTTCGCCGGGTATTTTTCATCCTGTGTCAATTAGCACGATGAAGGGAATCTAATAATGATGTATGGGCTGTGCTGGGGTGGCTGGCGCTGATGGATCTGCAAGGAGGGTGGGTGGAGAGTGAAGCTCAGGCTGGCCCAGCTCTGGACGACACTGGCCATAATTCTCAGGGCTCCTGACAGCGCCCAGAGATTTGTGTCTGTCTACAGTTTGACCCAAGATGAAAAAAAAAACAACAACAACTAGAGAGACGTTTGTTTCTAAACATGTCAGGGCTGAAGGGGATCTAGGGGTCATTCTTCCAACCTCCTCCTCACATATGTAAGCCAGCTTGACCCCACAGAGGTCAGTTGCCTTGTCCAAGGTCAGCCATCCCCTTAATACCAAATCCAAGCCAAAAAGTTAATTTTTCTGATGCTCAGTCCAATATTCTTTTCATGCTTTTTTTTTCTTTGCTTTGAAACACATGCTTCCTTTTATCCTTTCTGACCTCTCTCTGTTTTCCAAACCACCTTATTCTTCACTGAAACTTAAACCCAACAGGTATCAAATATCTTCTATGCACAAAGGTCTCTTCTCTTCCTGCAGGGATGACACAATCTGATTAGGGGTAAGAGGTTAGGAGGGAAGGAGAGGACAGCACCAACAAGCTAACACACAGTCAGAACTTGTTCAGTCCAAGAGAGCTGTGGAGGCGTGGTCAGGGACACAGGTGAGAAATTTGTCCCATGTCAGAATGCGGGTATGGCTTTTGCCCTCTGCAGGTATCGCTGAAGACAAAATCCGTCTTCAACCCAAGGCCAAAGCGATGAGAAGGACCAGGGCTGGGGACCTGTGACTTTGATCACTCATTTTGGACAGCCAGCAGCCAGGACAGGAAATTCTGATAAATTCAGAACCAGCACCATCTGGCGGTCACATTAAAGACAGGCAGGGAGCATCTCCCTAGGAAATTTTCCAAGCGCTTCTGTGGATGGCTTCGGTCTAAAAAGCGGCTTGCCAGTATGAAATGACCCCATTTAAGTAAAAATTTTAAGTATGATAGAGGTGCAGATAAATATATAATGATACATCCAGAAGGAAGCTCTTTAAAAAGAGTGATAACACTAAACGTAGTATCTGAGTGATTTGTATTGTATTCTATGTACTTCTTATCACGATTTTTTAAAACAATGAACACAGATATTTTTTAGACAATGAAAATGATGAAATTGTATTCATTTTGGAGGAGAAAAAATAGGTTCAGAGATTTAAAATTCTCGACCCAGAATAAATCACTGGGTTAGTTCTCTGTGCTCGTTAACCTTTCAACAGGCATAAAACCAGGCCAAATGGAAATGAATGAGTAGCCTTGAGGTGGGAAAGTAGAGAAGAGATGTCACACAAGGGCAGGAATAAGACCAGACCAGTAAGTAAACCCTTTATATTTATGTAAGTCCAAGTAATCTGCAAAGCAATGATTCTCTAACATGCAAAGTGCTCACCTAGCTTCATGGCCTGAAGAGGCTCCAAAAGCTCTGTTTTTATCTCTGCTTGGTCTCTGCCTAAGCTGCATTATAATTTATCTACAGTGATCATAACAAATGACACTAAAACTGATTGAACGTTATGTTGTCAGGCACCGTGCCAAGCATCCTACATACATTAGTACATTTCGTTCTCACGACAGCCCCATGAAGTGCACACCGTCATGATCCTAGTGAAGAGATGATATAACTGAAGCTCAGGGAACGGACCTGTCGCCCACTCACTCATGAGACCCACGACACCAAACGGTATACTGTACTTGGTTTTATAGCCCCAGTGGGGCTTCCTTGGTGAGTCAGGTGGTAAAGAATCTGTCTGCAATGCGGAAGACCTGGGTTCGATCCCTGAGTGGGGAAGATCCCCTGGAGAAGGGAATGACTACCCACTCCAGTATTCTCGCCTGGAGAATTCCATGGACAGAGAAGCCTGGCGGGCTACAGCCTGTTGGGTCACAAAGAGTTGGACATGACTGAGCAACATTTTCACTTTTTTCTTTTTTGCATTCCCAGTACCTATGTGGTGGTGCCTGGGTGAGTTGATGGCTGAATCGATGGATGGTGTATTGGGAAAAGTACAAATCTAGGAAGAAAAAAAACTCCCATTGAAATGGACTTTATTGGGCACCTACCATGCACTAGACAGGCTTGTAAGTGCTGGGAGTGAAAAGATGTGTAAAACCAAGTCCCCTGATGCTCCATTCTAGGGAATGGAGTCCCTAGAAAAGGGCCACTTTTGTGCAGAGGATTAGAATTCTATTTTTATCATTATCACCATCATTATGATTATTCAGTTAGAATCTCAATCGGGAACAGAGATAACATTCAATTTGGCATGTTTTGAAGTTTGTTGGGTTTCCGTGGTGACTCAGTGGTAAATGTCTTCTGCAATGCAGAAGACACAGGTTCGACTCTTGGGTTGGGAAGATCCCCTGGAGAAGGAAATGACAGCCACTCCAGTATTCCTGCCTGGGAAATCTCACGGACAGAGGAGCCTGGCGAGTTACAGTCCATGGGGTCACAAAAGAGTTAGACATGACTTAGCACCTAAACAATAACAGCAATGAAGAGTTTGCTGTGAATCACAAAACTGTGGAAAGATTAAATGAAGTGACTCTCAGACTTCAGCATGCATCAGAATCATGGTTTTTCAGAATGCTAGTTTAAAATGCAGTCAGCTGGGCCCCACACCTTGTTTCTACTTCATAAGGATTGGGGACATGGCCCCCAAATTTGCATTTTGAGTAATTTCCCAGGCAACGCTGACACAGCCATTACAGGGGTACCACTGTGAGGGGGAATATCTTTCTGGGGAGAGCAGCGTGGAGGAGCCCCCAGCCTGCAGGGACAAGCAGAAGGAAAGACGCCAGTGCTTGGAAAGAGGGCATCTTAGAGAGAAGGCTGCCTTGAAAGGGGCTGAGGCTCCTTCCAGGAAGGTGGCTGGGAAGAAACCCTGCAGCCTCCTTCTTCTCTCCTCCTAAGAGATCTGACCCAGCCAGAGCTGATGAGGTTGAAATAGCTCCATCTTCCAGAGACAGCAGATCTGGGGGACAGATGGAAGATATTTGGATGCACATGTTGAGTTTAAAGTATCAGAGAGATATCCAAGAGGAGATTTGAGCAGGAAACGAAGTGCAGATTGGAGCTCAGAGAGGAATCCTGGAATCAGGAATCCAGGCAGCCTGTCACGTCTGCACTGCTGGAGCTCCAACCGGGCCACCCAGAGACTCAGAGGGGAACCAAGGAGAGGAGAGACCTCAAGTCGGGCTCACAGAGCTCCAGAAGCCTGGCCCAAGAGGTCAGGACAAGCAGAGAGAGGACTCGAGATGAGGATGAGAGAAATTCAAGTGCAAAACTAGAGCAGGGTAGGGATGGGGCTAAGGAGGAAGAGAGCGCAGCGATACAGCCCCTGGAGCGCTGTTGTCAAGAGGAAGAAGAAACTGCGGCATCAGAAAGCAAATGGGGCTCAGCAGGCACCCGCCCCGAGGGAAGCTCCCTCCACACGGCCAGGCAGTCTGACTCACTCGACAGACAGCTCCCTCTGGACCTGATGCCCCCTCTTCTCGTGCATTTGATTTGATTTCGCAAGTTCCCTGCCCACTCTGGTTCCACAGAGCTTCATCAGAAATCTGCTGTCTGACAGCCACTAATTGTAAACTGTTCTATGGCGTGATGTTTTTGAACCTGGGACTTTGAAGAACATGATAAAATTAGGATCGTAGAGGGGGAAAGCCCTCCCCTACAGTATTAGTTTTTCATAAGCTTTCCGATGCCTCAAATTTTACCATTAAAGATTCATTCCTTTGGCATAAGGCTTTAATCCTCTATTAAATGTAAATCTCACTGGCAAGCCAGTAGCGTTTGGGGAATGAGGTCATACATTAAGCCTTATCTATCACTGACACCTCAATGAGAGTGAGTTGACAGTCTTTGCAAGAGTCAGGTTTAATAGGGGAGAAGGGAGATAAATGTAAAGGTACTGGGGAATTTAGCAGCAGAGGGAGAAACAGTCAAGAAGATAGGATCGGAAACTAACATTTATTGAGGCATTATGCTAATAAGAAAAAGAAAAATAGCTACCTTTTACTGGCTGCTTAAATGTGTCAGGCTCCATGCTGTGCTTTTTACATATGGGGGATAATTTACTGTGATATCTGTTTGTGTTCTGTTCTGGTTGCTGAAGGATGCTCAGAAGACCAAGAGGGGATTTCCTTGCTTCATCTTAAGAACAAATCACCAAGCCTTGATGTTCCAGGATGGTGCCCTCTCATATCCACTCCCATAGTCATCAATTAAGATGACTTTATATAATAAAATGCGCCCCCCAAAATTGGCTTGAACAAAGGGCAAACGATCTCATTTCATGTGACAAGAAGTCTGGAGGTGGGAGGCTGGACCCACTCTCTCCTTTCTTCAGCTCTGTCCTGCTCAGTTGATTCTTGAACTCACCACTTGATGGTCACAAGATAGCTGCTATCCATTATTATGACACGAAGCTGAAGCAGAGGTGCTGTCCTCTGTGAATCTTTTATTATTGAGTCTCAGTCCCCTCTCTATTCAATGGTCTAATATCTTTTAAAATATAAACATCATGCTCTTGTAGGCACCACCTACATTTCAAGCAGCAGGACAGGAAAAGGGAAATAAATATGGGACAAATGACAGGCATGCACTGTCTCCTGATGAAGACTCCCAGAAGTTTCTACCCTCTCTTTCTCCTTAGATCCCACTGGCCAGAAATAAGCTGTACCCCAAGACATTAGGCAGGCTGGTAAATGTCAGCCTTATTCTGAGCATCTACCTGTACAGCTAAAAAGTCCACTGGCATGAGAGAAGGAGAAACTTGACAGTGGAGACAACTAGCATCTTAGCCAAACGCCCAAAAGCATAAATTACGAGACACCCAGAAGGCAGCTTTCACCCTAGTTTTGTTTCAGGAGGTGAAAGCTCATTGATAGGAGAGAAAATAGGCTGATGGGGTGGGATTGGTGGTGAGGAGTCAGATTAAGCACTGCCTTCTCCATAACAGGAAGGGGACAAAGGTTTGAGGTTTTCACAAGTGATAGAACTGGTATCCTATTTGAACACAGATTCCTCTGGGATTCCAGGGAGTCTGAACAAGATGCTGAGACTTTGACAGCACTAGCCAAAAAAAAAAAAAGTCTGGCCAAACCTCAGTCTAGAAAAAGATACAGTAGTAACAAAGAGCATCCTCCTTTGATGGGGCAAAGGCTGAGGGACCAAGCAGGATAAATACAGTGATATCATGGAGTGGAAAGAGTATCAATAATTCTGAGGTCCAAGCTCCTCCCTTATTTTTAAGTCCCAACCTAAGTTTCCTAAACCTTGTATATCTGTGGGGATTGGCAGAGGATGCCCCAAACATGCCTATGATTAAATGTGTCAATATTCTAGCAAAGATCCTATCTAGAACTTGTTAGGCATAAATGGTAGAGAGATTGTCTTAGGTAAGATGTATAATTGCAAGTGACAGAAATAAAACTGAAATAAGCAAAATAACAATAATATGATAAATCTGTTGGTTTAGGACTCTAGGGCATCCACATGTCATCGGGCTTCATTTTTGGCTCAGTATAGGCTTTCTTTCCCCAAACCTCAGGTCTTGCTTCCCTTGTGTTGGTTTGATCCTTATATGGGCCATCTCTGTGTGGTGAAAAGATGGTGGCCAGCAACTCCAGGCTTATATTGTACTAAATCAGCAGCCCCAGAAGCAATGAACACAGCTCTTATTCAATAGTTCCATCAAAAGTGCCAATATGCTCTGTGATCTGGATGAAGCCCTGTGTCCACCCTTGAACCAGGTCACAGAAGGCAGGAAGGTGGGGGAGAATGACTTGAGTCACCTCTGGACTGGAAGTAGAAGGTGATTTCGCTGGAGACGGGGGCATAAATGTGGTCAGGCAGCAGCAACAGATATTCATGGCAAGGAACAAAGCAAGTCAACCGCAAACGTACACACATATGTACACTTATGCACGAACACACACACATACACATGCACTCATGTGCTGCAGAGATCAACAAATCAGGCTTCAACCAGTTCTGGACCCAATCAGATGGAGTAATATGAGCACCAATAGCCACTCTGTACAACCAACTCTCAAAAGTCCCTCCTGTCCCTTCCGCAGTAGAGAAACGGACCCACAGGCGCAGGAACATGAACCTGTTGAACACCTCCTTAACATTTGACAGAAGACAGACTCTCTAGGAAACAGAGCCCAGGGACAGCCATTCCCTTTTCCAACCCAAGAGCTTTCAGACTGGTGGTTTGGGTGTATTTCAAAGGTGCGACTGTGAAGGGATAATAGAAATGTGCCTGGATGGCAATGCATTCACGCTCAATTGTGTTGCAGGAAAGGTCCCCTTCGTTCTGAACCATCTGCCACCTTGGAAATGACAGCAGCAAGTCTTAAGCTGCCAGATTGCTTATATAACCTGCATATCCATGTAGCAGAAACAGTGATGCTACACAAATCAGTCAAGTGGCATCGTGGAAGGCATGTGACACATCCATGTCATATTTCCCAAATAAGCAGATTTCCCATGGTTACATCAAAGTACACATACCCTGTCTTCACAGTCTCTGGACTCAGGACCCCGATGCCACCCTGCCCCAGGGTGAGTCTGAGGATGCCTCATGGGTTTTGAATGCTCTCTCTATGGACTCTCCAAAGATTCAAGCTGTGCTTCTCCCCATATTCCTGGTGCCTCTAAATACCCAGAAACCAAAAGCCAGATTTTCACACCTTTCAAAAACGTAGAATTTTCAGACTCCAGATTCTTAGAAGAAGTGGACAGCATTGACCAAACCTACAATTGTGAATAACGTCATTCACTGGGTTAACAAAAACATACAGTCCCTCTCTGGCAAGGGTTTAAAACATCTGGGTGAGTATTTGCATATTAGCCTCACTCGGGTCTTCATCTTCTCTTTCCTACTTTCACCTGGTCCTTGATTCACTCTCCTTATTTGCTTATCTTCATGATGGCGTGGTTAGTATCTAGGCGAGCAAACTTTAGTTCTCTCTGAAATGAGATTGTGTGCAAATTAACTCTCCTAGAGTCCTTTTCCATTGATGGTGCTGCCATATACTTGATGCCCAAGCTAGAGATATGGGAGTCATCCACCTTGCATCCCTCCTTTCATTGTCCATCCTATGAGTCAATACTACATACTATTCTCCTTCCAAAATATTTATCAAACCTGCCCCAAACTCTCCACTCTGCTGCTACTGCACAAAAAAGGTTGTTAACAGCTCTCCATTTCCAGTCTTGCCCTCTTTCAATCCATCTTCAATATCGATGCTGCTGTGATCTATCCCCAATTCAAATCCATCTTGTTCATCTCTGCTTTCAAGTCTCCCATGGCCCCTGTTTCCACACTCCTCTGATAAACAGTGAGTGGCATCAGAAGTAGTTTTTGACCAAAACAACGAATGCACCAGTGTTTGTGAGTGGCTTCCGTTTCTGTACAAGGATTTGAACAGTTTGGAGAGAGATGGGACAGGCATAATTAATATGACAAGCTCCCTTCTAAAATGTGTTAGTTTCTTAGCTCTGCCATTAAAAAAGTATCACAGACCAGTTGGCTTAAACAACAGAAATTTGTTTTCTCATGGTTTTAGAGGCTAGAAGTCTGAGGTCAAGGTCTTGGTAGGGCAGGTTTCTTCTGCAGTCTCTCTCTGGCTTATAGACACGTTGTTCTGTCTGCATCTTTCATATCAGCTTCCTGCAGTGCATGTCTGCACTCTTATTATAAAATCATCAGTTTTCTTAGATTAGGGCTGAAATGACCTCATTTTAATGGTTGGATGGCATCACCATACCAACGGACATGAGTCTGAGCAAACTCCAGGAGATACTAAAGGACAGGGAATTCTGGCATGCTGCAGTCCATGGGATCGCAGAGTCAGACACGACTTAGCAACTGAACAATAACTACCTCTTAAAAGTCGCATATATGCTGGGTTTTGTGCATGCCCAACCCGGTCAGCCTTCCTTCCAGTGATGGCTGTGCCATTCACTAGTTCATTGGTGAGCCCTTTATCTTGTGTTTTGTGCCAAAATTCACGGGAGTTATGTGGGAACTCGAGCCTGGTGATGGAACATGAAGGTCAGTCCTCTCATCTCATGCCCTTTTGTTCCTGAGAATGGAAAATGAAGTTGCTGGACCATTTGCACTGTGCCCACAAACCCCTTGCAAGGCTCCATCTCACTTTCTCATGTTCTTTGCTGAGCATGAAGAGTTGAATTACATTAAGTCAAAATACACAGATGATTCAACTCCATAATAAAGAGTGTGAGCTGTTTGGATATTATATCTGTTGCTGGACTATCTTGCTTTGTCCTCAACTCCTCTTCAAGCTCCAAGCCTGATGAGTCCAGGTTTTTAAGGAAACCTGATCTTTTCACACACTTGTTGGTTAGAGAAAGGGGTACACATAGAGCCACTGAGTTAGCAATTCTGGATCAGCCTGGTGTGAACTGCTGTTGACCTGTGTGTAAATTATAAGTCTTCTGGAGAGCAAACAGGCAACACTGTGCTCTGGCTTCTTCTTCAACCACTTCCTATGACATATTTTCTCCTCTAGAAATGCCAAATCACTTTCTATTCCACACATACACACATCTTTTTATTTATCTTCTGCACTTATCTCATCCCACGATCTTGTCTTCCTAACAGCTATTCACACGAACATTATGACAAGGGGGGCTGCCTCCAAGAATCCTTCTTTGGCTGAGATTGGGAAGAGTTTCTTCCTACCACAGAACTCATCACGCTATGGTAGCATATATTAATATCTGCTAATGGATTGACCTGCTCTGACATTTGAGCTACTTGAGACCAAGGGCAATTCATTTTTGCATCCCTAACACAGGACCTGGAGCATGAAAAAATCTGGAACTTGGCTAAGTCCAAATTTTCCTCCCTCTAGGATTTTACCTGGGAAAAGGCAATGGCACCCCACTCTAGTACTCTTGCCTGGAAAATCCCATGGACGGAGGAGGCTGGTGGGCTGCAGTCCATGGGGTCGTTAAGAGTAGGACATGACTGAGCGACTTCATTTTCACTTTTCACTTTCGTGCATTGGAGAAGGAAATGGCAACCCACTCCAGTGTTCTTGCCTGGAGAATCCCAGGGACGGGGAGCCTGGTGGGCTGCCATCTCTGGGGTCGCACAGAGTAGGACACGACTGAAGTGACTTAGCAGCAGCAGCAGGATTTTAGCTAGTTGGTTCCATTATCTCAAAACTGGATTCACCTCTTGGTGGGTGCAGAGCCAAAATACACAAGCAAGCGAAAGAGCAGGAGAAGGAAGGATTATTCCTTGCAGCAAGAGAACACCTGGTGTATTTCCCAAAGCAATGTCTCCCCAAACACAAAACTGGAAAAGTTTTCATCTAAGGGTGCAGGCATAGTTATGAGGGTCTTGAGCAGAGGACTGGGGCAAACTTCCACAGAGTCCAGTCTCTAGTTGACAGAAGTCACAAGCATCAGCCAAGGTTAGCATTATCCCTCCTTAGGTTCCAGTTAGTCTGGTTATTGAGTGCTCAAGGGAATCAGGGTCCTGCAAAACAGCTCAAGAATATGCTTTGGGGTCATCTTTACCATTAAAACAGAACCAGGAGCCTTTACAACTGAAATATTGCCCCCCACCCCTGCCCCCACCCACAGTTACATTACCTCCCTGGCCTGGTACTAGTTATTTGTTCTTCCACTCTTTTTCTTCCTTTAAAATCATATTGAGGTTTGTCTTTCTGCAAGGGCAAGCCCCATGCCCAGGCACAGATATAAAATGGCTTCAGCCTAAAATGGCTTCCTTTATGTCAAGAAAGCCATGTCTGATTTTCTTTCTCCAGGGACCCCCTACCCTATCTGCACCAGATACTAAGGTCACATGGCAATCTAAGCAGAGTATCTTCTTACCCCTGGCTGAGGAGGGGTTCTGATTAACTGTGCTGTTGAGTGTGACCTTAGGCTCACAGCCAAATCCAGCTTTCCTTCTATCTCTATGTGTAAACCTTGAAAAGCAAGGACAAAGGAGGTGATAAGGAAAAGAGATTTGTCACCATTACCACCAATAGAAAAACTGATGTCAATAAATGATAAAAGTGGTCAGCGTTTGACTTTTTCTAGAAAGACGGCAAGTTTAATTTTTTAAGTTCACAGAACCCTCCTACATTGTTGATAGGAGTGTAAGTTGGTGCAGTCACTATGGAAAACAGTATGGAAGCTCCTCAGAAAACTGAAAATGGAATTATCATGTGATCCAGCGGTGCTACTCCTGGACATATGTCTGGACAAAACTGTAATTGAAAAATATATGTTCATAGAAGCATTATTCACAATAGCCAATTAGCCACATTCACAACAACCTAAATGTCCATCAGTGGATCAATGGATAAAGATGTGACATAATGGAGCACTACTCAGCCATTAAAAAGAATAAAATAATGTTGTTTGCAGCCACATGGATGCAACTAGATATTAATCTACTTGAAATAAGTCAGAAAGATAAAGGCAAATATCACATGATATCACTTACATGTGGAATCTAAAATATGATACAAATGAACCCACCTGTGAAACAGAGTCATAGACACAGACAACATACTGGCGGTTGCCAAGGGGGCAGGGAGCTGGAGGAGGGATGGACTAAGAGGTTAAGGTTAACAGATAAAAGTTTTCATATAGAAAATGGCTAAGTAACAAGGTCTGACTGTATTACACAGGGAACTATACGCAATATCCTATGATAAATCATAGTGGAAGAGAATACCAGACAAAGAATATATACACATGGGTAACTGAAAAAAATAACAGAACCCATAATGATAACAAAATGTACTATGAAGAAATAGGCTTCATCAAAAGAAGAAAGTGGTCTTTTCCAGAGTTTGGTAGACAAGATTGCATGGGGAAATCAGAGTGAAGCTTTGGTGCTTTTTATCATCACCCGAGATGGCTCAGTGGTAAAGAATCTGCCTGCCAAGCAGGAGATGCAGGTTCAATCCCTGGGTGGGGAAGATCCCCTGGAGAAAGAAATGGCAACCCACTGCAGTGTTCTTGCCTGGAAAATCCCATGGAGAGAGGAGGCTGGAGGGCTACAGTCCCTGGAATCACCAAGAGTTGGACACAACTGTGTGACTAAGCATGAACACAGTCATCTCCCCAGTGTTGTCCTAGCAAATACAAACCAGTTCACAGCTGGAGGAGGTCACTCTGGCAGTTGCCCTGCTGCAGCCCCCCTAAAGGCAAAGCTTCTTATAAAGGGGTGGGCTGCTGGGCTGAGGGTGTCCTCACCTGCTCAAGGGATTATAGGTGACATCAGAAACTGATATAAAGAGAACCAGAGCGATGCATTCAGTGGGCCCATCAGACAAATCCAACAACATCTGTTAAAAATGATTTAAGTGCATCTCCTTCCAAAAGTCTACAAGGAGACATTTCTGAACAAAAGAAATACAAAGGACTCCTACATGTAAGAAAAGGCGCTGACTCTCTCACCAAGGAGAAATGTCACTTAAAACTACGAGATGCCAATTTTACCTTATCAGAGTGGCAAGAATTATAAAGGTTGATCATATACTGTGTGAGGGAAAAAAGCTCTTTCATATATTATTGATGGGAGGATAAATTGGCATAATCTGTATGAAGAGAAATGTGTCAGTATCTACCAAAATTACAAAAGCTCATAGCCATGGCCCAGCAAATTGGCTTCTGGAAATTTGCTTTATAGATATAGCTGCATAGAAACAAAATGGTGTTTATACACGGTTATTCAATGAAGCATTGTTAATAAAAAAAAGGATGGACAGGATCCGCATTTACATCAAAGGGGATCTATTTAAATAATTTATAGTGTATCTATAGGATGGACTATTATGTAACAGTAGAAAAGAATGAAGTTTAATTTAATGTACTGATATAGAAGCTTTTCAGTATATATTATAGTGGTGGGGGGGGGAAGGAAATTGCAGAAGAAAATCTACATTATGATGCCACTTATGTAAAAATGTATTGTGTATTTATGCAAATACGGAGAAAAAGGTCTGGTTAGCAGAAGTGTGATGGTATTTCTTGAAGGCAAGTTATTCAAATGAATACGATGATGACACGGGTGCTCCCTCTGGGTATTAATGTTAGAAAACTGCCCTTGGTAAATATTCGTATAATCACAGACATTTTGAAGCTGAAAGAGTTCTTAGAAATTATCAAGCCCAACCCTCTTACTTTACAGATGAGCAAACTGAGGCCCAGGTTGTTGAATACCAAAGTCTGGATAGAAACCCAGGTCTTCCCCAGCATGACAAAGGCATCCACCAAAAAGGCTCCAATCTTCATTTCATTCTTTATCCCAACTGCTACATTTTCTTAGAAGTCTCCCCACCTGCTCCAGCCCCATCCCAGCCCCAGGAAAATGTTTTCCTGTGCTAAACCAATGTGAGCGAAGCAAGTTCATCTCACAAAGGAGAAGGCTGCTTGGGAAATCAAGTGTGGTCTTTCTAATTGTACAGGGTGATGCACCATCAGTTTAATTCCTATTCATTTGCAGTGCTTATTAGAGTGTCTGAAAATATAAGCTGAGTAATTGGAGCATTAGAATTGATTAATTGAAGTAGGCTTTTGGTGTAAATACACCTGGAGAGATTTTGCGAGGTGGGATTCTCTGCTAAAGATTTGGAGAAAATCAGACCTCTGAACGTGGAAATAAGAATTGTGTGGTGGTTTTGAAACATGGCTGTAGATGGTTTTATGTTCCTGCTATAAGAAGTGAGGTCTGTGTCCCCTCCCTTTGAATCTGAGTGAGCTCATGACTGCCTCAACTTATAATGTACGGCAAAAGGGATGCCATGTGACTTCCAAGACCAAGACATCCACAGCCATGTAGCTTCCAACTGGCAGCTTATACTTACTCTTGGAGCTGTGAGTCACAGTGAAAGAGGTCTGAGCACCCTGAGGCCTCCATGTTGAAAGGAAACCAAGCCACTGGGAAAGACCACATACAGGTGCCCAGGGGACAGTCCCAGCCAAGCCCACGTGGTAGACCTGTGAGTGAAGGAGCCTCCAGATGATTCCAGGGCCCACCCATTCGAGTCATCACCAGCTCTTCAAACCTTCCCAGTTGATGGCCCAGGCGAGGTAGCCCCAATATTTCCTGCCCAAAGCCTGACCCTCTGAGACTGTAAATGTCATAAAACAACTGCTTTAAACCACTAAATTTGTGGTGGTCTGTTATCAATATAGGCATAGCAATAGTTAACCAGAGCAGATAGATGCTGTGACAATAAATTGCTTAATTCCTGTGGCCCTAAGAAAAGAATTGCTCCAGACACTAGTTTTGACTCCCAGGCTGAGATGATTTCTTACCTCCTCAACTGAGCCACACCTTACTCTGCTTGCACCTTTACTTTAGGAACAGTAACCCATTGCTATTTCTACTGGCCTATCTGCTTCCACCTTGAGACGAGGATATTCTCAGACACAGAGCTCTCTCTTCTTCATCTTCAGAACCCTGTAACCCAGTGCAGCGCCCGGGCCCCACGAGGAGCTCATGACCTGTTCATTCGAAGGACTTCTGCCCTGGCACAGCAAGCACTCTCTACTGTGGGACCTGGAAGACAGGGCTCACTAATCACCAGAGCTGAAAATACTGTGAGTTTGTCAGACTTGCCCTGCCACTTTATCAAACCCTGAGAGAAGGCATGGTCATCCCAGGAGAGCACAGCTGGCTAGTTAACTGTGCCCGGGCCGCTGCCGTCCTTTCCCACACCACCACTGAGCTGAGTCCTCAGAGGAGGCAGGTGGCAGGGTGGTTAGAAGTGTGGCCTCCAGACGCAGACAGCCCTTATCCAAGATCCGGACTGGCCACCCTCTGTTGGTGTGAAGTGGTAGCTTCTCAGAGGAGAGAAGGGTTTGACTTTTGACATCCCATCAGCCCCCACCCTCCATGAAGAATAAACATGGTCTGGCTTCCCTGGGGCTTCAGTGGACAGGAACTCGCTGCCATTGCAGGGGACAAGGGTTCGATCCCTGGTTGGGGAAGATCCTACGTGTCGCAGGGTGACTAAAGCTGTTCGCCACAGCTCCCGAAGCCCGTGCACTCCACAGCGCATGCTCCATGACCAGAGACGTCACCACAATGAGAGGCCCCACACCGCAACCAGAGAAAAGCCCACACACAGCAAGGAAAACCCGGCGCAGACAAAAATAAACAAATAACCCAGAGGGGTGGGATGGGGAGTGAGCATTAGAATTGATTAATTGAAGTAGGCTTTTGGTGTAAATACACCTGGAGAGATTTTGCGAGGTGGGATTCTCTGCTAAAGATTTGGAGAAAATCAGACCTCTGAACGTGGAAATAAGAATTGTGTGGTGGTTTTGAAACATGGCTGTAGATGGTTTTATGTTCCTGCTATAAGAAGTGAGGTCTGTGTCCCCTCCCTTTGAATCTGAGTGAGCTCATGACTGCCTCAACTTATAAAGTACGGCAAAAGGGATGCCATGTGACTTCCAAGACCAAGACATCCACAGCCATGTAGCTTCCAACTGGCAGCTTATACTTACTCTTGGAGCTGTGAGTCACAGTGAAAGAGGTCTGAGCACCCTGAGGCCTCCATGTTGAAAGGAAACCCAAGCCACTGGGAAAGACCACATACAGGTGCCCAGGGGACAGTCCCAGCCAAGCCCACGTGGTAGACCTGTGAGTGAAGGAGCCTCCAGATGATTCCAGGGCCCACCCATTCGAGTCATCACCAGCTCTTCAAACCTTCCCAGTTGATGGCCCAGGCGAGGTAGCCCCAATATTTCCTGCCCAAAGCCTGACCCTCTGAGACTGTAAATGTCATAAAACAACTGCTTTAAACCACTAAATTTGTGGTGGTCTGTTATCAATATAGGCATAGCAATAGTTAACCAGAGCAGATAGATGCTGTGACAATAAATTGCTTAATTCCTGTGGCCCTAAGAAAAGAATTGCTCCAGACACTAGTTTTGACTCCCAGGCTGAGATGATTTCTTACCTCCTCAACTGAGCCACACCTTACTCTGCTTGCACCTTTACTTTAGGAACAGTAACCCATTGCTATTTCTACTGGCCTATCTGCTTCCACCTTGAGACGAGGATATTCTCAGACACAGAGCTCTCTCTTCTTCATCTTCAGAACCCTGTAACCCAGTGCAGCGCCCGGGCCCCACGAGGAGCTCATGACCTGTTCATTCGAAGGACTTCTGCCCTGGCACAGCAAGCACTCTCTACTGTGGGACCTGGAAGACAGGGCTCACTAATCACCAGAGCTGAAAATACTGTGAGTTTGTCAGACTTGCCCTGCCACTTTATCAAACCCTGAGAGAAGGCATGGTCATCCCAGGAGAGCACAGCTGGCTAGTTAACTGTGCCCGGGCCGCTGCCGTCCTTTCCCACACCACCACTGAGCTGAGTCCTCAGAGGAGGCAGGTGGCAGGGTGGTTAGAAGTGTGGCCTCCAGACGCAGACAGCCCTTATCCAAGATCCGGACTGGCCACCCTCTGTTGGTGTGAAGTGGTAGCTTCTCAGAGGAGAGAAGGGTTTGACTTTTGACATCCCATCAGCCCCCACCCTCCATGAAGAATAAACATGGTCTGGCTTCCCTGGGGCTTCAGTGGACAGGAACTCGCCTGCCATTGCAGGGGACAAGGGTTCGATCCCTGGTTGGGGAAGATCCTACGTGTCGCAGGGTGACTAAAGCTGTTCGCCACAGCTCCCGAAGCCCGTGCACTCCACAGCGCATGCTCCATGACCAGAGACGTCACCACAATGAGAGGCCCCACACCGCAACCAGAGAAAAGCCCACACACAGCAAGGAAAACCCGGCGCAGACAAAAATAAACAAATAACCCAGAGGGGTGGGATGGGGAGGGAGATGTGAGGGGGCTTCAAGAGGGGATATATGTACACCTATGGCTGACTCATGTTGAGTTTGACAGAAAACAGCAAAATTCTGTAAAGCTATTATCCTTCAATAAAAAATAAATTAATTTAAATAAATAAAAATAAAAATTTTTTTAAAGAAAAAACAGACTCTTTTGTGTTTCCAAGGTCTGAATCCTTCCTTTTAGGATGGAAACCCCTGTTGTTAGGGAAACGCAGTACAATAAGTTCTTTTGTGTTGAATGGCTTTAAACAGCACCAGAGTTTGGAGATAGGGAGAGAGAACTATAGGGAAAGAAGAAAAGGAATCTGAACCCAGGAGGTTGACCTTAGAGAGGTCAATAGACAGATTAGTAGTTCTCAGCATGAGGCCTGTGCCCCCAGGGGACATCTGAACGCGACTCAGGATACTTTTCAGCTGCCACAAGTGGGGGTTGCAAGTGGCATCTAGTAGGTAGAGGCCAGAGATTATGCCATACGTCCTGCAAGGCACAGGACAGCCCTGCAATAAAGAACTATCTAGGACTTCCCTGGTGGTCCAGTAGTTAAGTTTCCACCTCCCAGCCTAGGCAACATGGTCTGATTCCTCATTCAGGAAAATTCCACATGCCACGGAGCAGCTAAGCCTGTGCACCACAGCTACTGAGCATGCGCGCTACAGCTTGAGAGCCACAGCCACTGAAGCCTGCAAGTTCAAGGGCTGTGTTCCACAATAGAAACAACTGCAGTAGACGCCCGTGAATTGCAACTAGAGAGTAGCCCCCACTTGCCGCAACTGGAGAAAGCTAGTGTGCAACAAGGAAGATCCCATGCAATCAAATATACATAAACTAATTTTTTAAAAAAAGAAAAGAACTATGCTGTCTAAAACATCAGCAATGCCAAGGCTGGGAGGCTCAGGGCTGGGGAAAGGGCAGCTATGGGTGGTGCCTGCAAGCTCCCAGGAGCAGAGGCCAGGGCCCAGGGACGACTGCTCAAGGTCATGATGGTTCTTCACTCTGCCTGCACTTCAAGATTTTCTCCTCTAGACTGGCTGGTCCCCAGAGAGTGTGATGAGTTTAAGCAAACTCCAGAGATAGTGGAGGACAGGGAGCCTGGGGAGCTGCAGTTCATGGGGCCGCAAAGAGCTGGACACAACTTAGCAACTGAACAACAGCAAGTGAGGGTCTAATAAGCTTCAGGAGACAGGAGTGAGGACAGTTATGGGGACAGAGCAGGACACATCACTGCATCTGAACTTGAACTCCGACGTCTGTTACAACATCTGAGCAGAGTTCTCTGGGCAAGGCCTGTGGTGAGAGAGGTGGTAGAAGATAGCGTGACTGCTGGGACTAAGCCGATATCTCCAAAATCATTAAAGCAAAAGTGACTCCGACCACCCGCTAATGATTGTGATTATGCGGCTGCCTATGAGACAGTTTAAGAAATGATTTGTGAATTTAAATTTTAATTAAGGCAGAAGTCCTTGGGGGCCTCTGGAGTTCAAGCATGAAAAAGGAAAATCTACTGCTGAAAGGAGAGGGTTCAGAGGCCCCTGGCCTGGAGATTGTGCCTTCCTGCCCTGGTCCTGTGGTCCACCAGCCTGCAAGGGAGCTCAGGGCTGAGGTCACTAATCCACACTGGGTCAGAGCTGAACACTCAATGGAACTCTGCACTTTGATGTTCTGGAAATTTCTTTAGATAAAATAGTAAAAATAAGAAAAGCATCCAAGTTTTCCACCTCTTTCTTGAGTTCTAACCTTAAAAATGAGCTATACCGGGACTTCCAGTGGTTAAGAATTCTCCTTCCAATGCAGGGGACATGGGTTCGATCCCTGGTCGTGGAACTAGCATCTCAACATGCTGTTGGGCAACTAAGCCAGTGAGCTGCAGCTAGAAACCCCTGCATCACAAGAAGAGAAAACCCATGCGCCACAGCAAGGACCCAGTGTGGCCAAAAAAATAAAAAGAGCCACACTGCTCACCTCACTAACACTGCACCCAGCACTGGAATTTCTAAACTCTAGTCTCCTCTCCACCACTGAAGCCCCAAGTAATCTGGATGTTCTATTCATCTCGGCTGAGTTTGGTTTCTCCATGTGGGATTAACACTGCACCCCTGGTGACCTCACAGGGCCATTTGCAGCCTCGATCCCAGGGGAGGCGAAAGCATTTTGCAATAGGTACTCTTTGGCTTCCTGGTGGTTCAGATGGGAAAGAATTCATCTGCAATGCAGGAGACCTGGGTTCAGGCCCTGGGTTGGGAAGGTCCCCTGGAGGAGGGCATGGCAACCCACTCCAGTGTTCTTGCCTGGAGAATCCCATGGACGGAGGAGCCTGGCTGGCTACCGTCTATACGTCACAAAGAGTCAGACATGACTGAGCAAGTAAGCACAGCACACGCTCTCTCACAGGTCCCTCCCGCTCCCCTGGTTCCCACTGAGGCTGGCAAGAGCACCCTTTTATTTCTCAAGGGGGCTAGGGCAAAAAAAAAAAATGCCCAACCTGAGACAAATTCACAGCCCTTGCCCCCAAATAATGCGGACAACATTCTCCGTCAGGATTAACTCCACTGAGACTCCATAGTGACATGGGTTCAAGTCCTAAGTCTACCATAAATAGCTTTTTTTAAATTATTCTGGCAAAAATCAGCATCAGATTTACCATTTTAACATGTCCAGTTCCACAGTGGTAAGTATAGTTATATTGTTATGATATAGATCACTAGAACTCTTACATTTTACAAAATTGAAACTCTGCCCACTAAACACTATTTCCTCTTCCCTGCGGTTCTTGGCCCCTATCTCTCTGTTTCCTGTTCCTATGAGTTTGACTACTTTAGACACATCATGAATGGAATCATACAGTCTTTGTCCTTTTGTGGCTGGCTTATTTCATTGAGCATAATGTCCTCCAGCTTTATCTATATTACAGCAAGTATCAGAATTTCCTTCTCTTTTAAGGCTGAATATCTTGTTTTGCATGCTATGTACCATATTTCTTTACCCATTCTTTTACTGAGGGACATTTGAGTTGGATCCATTACTTTGCTATTTCCACTGATGCTGCAAAGAATATGGGTATACAAATATCTCAAGATCCTGTGCTTTTTTTCATTTTGGTATTTTATTTATTGTAAGTTTGCTTTTCATGCTATGCTATTCTATTTTTTTCAGCTTCATTGAGGTATAATTAATAAAAATTGTATATATTTAGGGTGTACATGATGATTTTATATATATACATTGTAAAATGATAACCACAGTCATCAATTAACATATCTATCATCTCACATAGTTACCACTTTTTATGCACACTTAAGATCTACTCTCTTAGCAAATTTAAAATACACTATATGTACACTTTAACTGTATGTACTCTCTGGTTCTAAGAGTCTTTTTTATTTAATTTATTTATTTACTTTACAATATTGTATTGGTTTTGCCATACATTGACATGAATCCACCATAGGTATACATATGTTGGCCATCCTGAAGCCCCCTCCCACTCTAGATCCCCACAAAATGTAATAAATATGTATACAATGGAATAAAAAAGGAAGAAATTCTGCTGTTTGTGACAACACAGATGATACTAGAGGACATTATGTTAAGTGAAATAACCCAGACACTGAGAAACAAATACCGTATGATCTCATTTATCACGCAGAAGCTAGAAAAACCAAGATCCTGCTTTGAATGTGGGATGGTATGAATTCAGAAATGGGTGATTCTATTTTTAATTTTTTTTCCGATTTTTAAAGTCTTTATTAAATGTGTTACAATATTGCTTCTGGTTTATGTTTTGGGTTTTTGGACAGAAGGCATGTAGGATTCTAGTTCCCTGACCAGGGATCGAACTCACACCCCCTGCACTGAAAGGTGAAGTCTTAACCACTGGACCACTGGGGAAGTTCCTACTGTTCCATTTTATTTTATTTTATTTTATTTTAAATTTTATTTTTACTTTATTCTACCTTATAATACTGTATTGGTTTTGCCACACATTGACGTGAATCAGCCACAGGTGTACAGGAGCTCCCAATCCCAAAGCCCCCTCCCACCTCCCACTCCATATCATCTCTCTGGATCATCCCCCGCACTAGCCCCAAGCATCCTATATCCTGTATCGAACATAGACTGGTGCTTCGTTTCTTACATGATAGTATACATGTTTCAATGCCATTCTCCCAAATCATCCCATCCTCTCCCTCTCCCTCAGAGGCCAAAAGTCTGCTCTATACCTCTGTGTCTCTTTTGCTGTCTCGCATACGGGGTCATCATTACCATCTTTCTAAATTCCATATATATGTGTCAGTATACTGTATTGGTGTTTTTCTTTCAGGCTTACTTCACTCTGTATAATCGGCTCCAGTTTCATCCATCTCATTAGAACTGATTCAAACTTATTCTTTTTAAGGGCTGAGTAATGCTCCATTGTGTATATGTACCACTGCTTTCTTATCCATTCATCTGCTGATGGACATCTAGGTTGTTTCCATGTCCTGGCTATTATAAACAATGCTGCAATGAACATTGGGATACATGTGTCTCTTTCAGTTCTGGTTTCCTCGGTGTGTATGCCCAGCAGTGGGATTGCTGGGTCATAAGGCAGTTCTATTTGCAATTTTTTAAGGAATCTCCACACTGTTTTCCATAGTGGCTGTACCAGTTTGCATTCCCACCAACAGTGTAAGAGGGTTCCCTTTTCTCCACATCCTCTCCAGCATTTATTGCTTGTAGACTTTTGGATCGCAGCCATTCTGACTGGTGTGAAATGGTACCTCATTGTGGTCTTGATTTGCATTTCTCTGATAATGAGTGATGTTGAGCATCTTTTCATGTGTTTGTTAGCCATCCGTATGTCTTCTTTGGAGAAATGCCTGTTTAGGTCTTCTCTACTGTCTTCCACAGTGGCTGCACTACTTTGCATTCCTACCAACAATGTACAAAGTCTCCAGTTTCTCTGCATCCTTGACCACATTTGCTATTTTGTCTTTCTTTTGAAAGTGGCCATCATCATATGTGTGTGGGGGTCACTCCTGAGGGTTGTGAGAAATTCAGTGCTGCTCTCTAGGTCAGGACAAGGGAAACCAGCTGAATTGGTTTAGACCTTTCGGATTGATCTTGGCTCTGAGAATCTCAGTTAGCAGATAAGTCTTGGGGTGGGGATCAGATGAGCTCATGGACATGAAAAAATAATCTCTGCCTTTGAGAAGGGCTATAGCTGTCAAAGGTCAGATCATGTAAAGTCTAGGAAAGAACGGACTTGATGATCAGACTGCCTCAGGTCAATACTCAGATAACGCGCTGACCACAAGCCATGTGCGACACTGTCAGTTTCTTTAGCAGTAAGATTCAGGGGATAACTCCCAGCTCCACACTGCACATCAGAGAGTGGATGAAAAGACTAGCACAAATCACAGGAAATAACAGGCTTGAGTGATCAGAAGGATGCTGTTCCTGGCTAAGCGTGAGAACGGAAAACTATTGGTTTCATTAACAAATAAGGCGCATAGAATCTTACCCTCTTAAATGGTTTGATTACATAGCCTTTGACTTAAATCTCCGTAAACTACTTTTTTAAATGGGGCACACAGAGGCCCTTCAATAAGGTACTGCTACTTAGTGTTAAAGGAGACACAGAACCTTGGAAAAGACACAAGCTTTGGGGTCAGACAAACCTGGATACATGTGAATCTCAGCTTAGCCTTCTAGTTACTGTGAGATTTTTTTAGTCTCTGAGTTTTGTTTGGTTTACTCAGCTGGAACGCAAGGATTTTTCGAAAATTACTTTTCAAGATTGCTCTATCACATGTAATATATCTGCTTGCCACATAATAGATGTTCAATAAGTGATAACCATTATTTCTGTGTTGCTATCCCTTCCTAAGAAACCTGGCCCTCCTGAAGGTACTAGTGTAACCCAAGGTACACGGCACGTGCACGGTCAGTCAGCGTGTCCGCTCTTTGCGACCCCGTGGACTGTAGCCCCCAGGCTCCTCTGTCCATGGGATTCTCCAGGCAAGAACACTGGAGGGGGCTGCCGTTTCCTTCTCCAGGAATTAGGCCCACGTCTCCTGTGTCTCCCGCATTGGCAGGGGGATTCTTTACCACTGGGAAGCCTAAGGGCCTCCCTGTGCAGGAGGAAAAGTTCTGAGAAAATGGGGAGAAGACGGGGTTTTGTATTCACAAATACTCCTTTCCCAGAAACAGGCTATTTATCAAAGACCAGCGTCTCCTTTACTGTCAAAACACAAAGGCTAATTACATTTGAAGAACAATGGACTACAAGAGCAAAAAAGACAGGGCCTGTTCAATTAATGGGGACTGAAAGGGGGGGTCTCCAGCATACAATATTTTGGACATTGGATTGCAATGGTTTAATTAGCCATTGCTACGGACTTTGGATCATCTGTTGTTCTAGAAGCCATTAGTCATCTGTAGCTTTTAAGCATATCATTTAGATTCCCTCATTCAACAAATACTTTCTGAGCACTCGATGCACACCAAGGTCCTGGGCTCAGCACTGGGGATATAGCACAGTCTAATGGAAGACAGATGGCTTAGTCCACTAATGGGCATCTCAGACTGATTCCAACAAAGCTCCAGTTTTATCCAGCCCCATGCCTCTCCCCCATCATCCACCTTTCAGTGTTAGTCCTCTGACTCTGCCAATTGTTCATGTCAACAACCATGGAGTCATCCTTGAACTCTCTCTACGAGACCTTACCTCCAAGATATCAACAGGTCCTGTTGGTTCTCTTGCCAAAATAGTTCTGCTTCCATCTCCTCCTCTGTAGGCACACGGCCAGCCCTCCTGGTTCAAGACACCAGCTCAGCAAAACCCTCTCTTAGGAAAAAAAAAGTGATTTGTTTTCTGTGTCTATACCTGTTTCCCATTGCAATCCATATGACATCTGGGGTGATCTTTTAAAATGATGAATCATGCCATCCCATTGCTCTGCTTACAATCCTTCACAGTCTGCCCACTGCTCTTAGAATCTCAGATAGCCTACAGGTTTTCACATGCTCCATCCCCACCCACTCCTGTGACCTCAGTCCAGACTTCACCCCTGATTGCTGACTAAGCTCTGGGCCCATCAAGCCCTGTCTTGCCCCCAAGTCCTTGCCCTGATATTCCCTTTGCATTTCTCTTTCCATCTGTTCACAAGCTTAGTCCCTTCTCACCTTTCAGTTGAAATAGTACTTTCTCAAAGAGGTTTCTCCTGACTTCATCATCTAAATCACTCTCCCAGATACTCCCTAGCTCATCATCTTATTTCTTTCTTCCACAGCATTCACCCCACTGATAACCATCTGCTGCATTTGTTGGCTCACTGGATATCATTTTCCCACTGGTCGATGGGTACTCTGATGGAAGGGGCCTTGTCTATTTTATTTGCAGATAGACCATTTAGACCAATGGAAGGTGAGCAAATATGTGTTTATGTTCTCAGTAGCTTAGTCATGTCCAGCCCTTTGCAACCCTTTGGACTGCAGCCTGCCAAGCTCCTCTGTTCATGGGAGTTTTCCAGATACTAGAGTGGGTTGCTCTTTCCTCCTCCAGGGCATCTTCCCAACCCAGGGATCAACCCAGGGTCTCCTGCATCTCTTGCATTGCAGGTGGACTCATTATCACTGAGCAATCAGGGAAACCCTGATTATATATAACACATACCATATCCAGGTAGGCTATAAGCACATTCCTATGATTTGGCTCTGCCCCTACTGAGCTTCCATCACTCAGCATGCATGCCCCCAAGGATGGTAGTTCCTTGAGAAGACATGTGGAACAGGGCCAGCCCAGCCCAGCCCAGCCAGGAAAGCCATGGGCCACCTGCAGCTCTGATGGCATATAAATTAGAAACTTACACCTCTGGGATTGGGGGTTGTTTGTTGCTGCAAGAAAAGCTGACTATGACGTTTCCAAACTCTCGGTGATCTCCTATAAGTCACTTACTCTCTCTTATTCCTAATGTTCTCATTGGTGAAAGCACTAGATGATTCCAAATGCCTTCCTACTCAAAAACTGTGAGGTTTTAATTAAAATTGTGTCAGTTCTGTAGATTACAGTATAGTTTGGTAGTTCAATCTTTTTTTCTCTTTCCAACTACACAAGTTAACTAGGCAACGTCAGCTTACTAAACTCCAGCTAGTCGGTTACTAATGCTGAACTAGCTAGCACAACACCAGAATGCAAAGGCCTGGGATGGTTTGAGCTGCTGAAGTGGAACTTCTATTTTGAAGACCTTGAGATTAAAAAAAAAAAAAATTCTATAGAGCACAAACCTGCCACATTCAGCTGCCCTGGTTATTTATACGAGCATTTCCTGATTCAAATTGCATGCTCAAATCAAATTTCCCTGGTTTATGCCTTCTTCAGCAATTACTTAAAGGCAGTTTACCTCTCTCTGGAGGAACATAGCAGAAAGGCCTATAGACAAAATCTTGTTGACTCAGGGAGAGATAAACGAACTCCAGGCCTGGCACAGCAGAAGTCACTTTGCCCAGGGAAGTGAACACTGATGGGCCTCCCAGCTGCTTTTTTGCCTCGCTGATGAGAAAAAATAATTCTCTAAGGAGGAGGGGGAGGCCCATGGAAATTGAAAAAGAAGACTAAGCCTGGCAAGCTGGGGAGTAAGGGACCTCCTTCTTTGTACAAAATTCCTTTTGTTGGGGTTAAACAGGCTCATGATTAACACTGTTCCTTCTTCATGAAATTGAAAGAAGGCAAAGAGGGACAGAGAGACTGTGATCATTTCTGTAACTGAAAGCTTCAAGGTCCTTGAAAATTCACCTGAAACAAGATGAGACCTAACAAAAAACTATACAGTGGGCAAAATTCACCTTCCTGATGCTGGCATTTTGTCTTCAGTTCACTGCACTTTTCATCATTTGGAAGGATTCTCTCGTCCTGCACTGAAGAAGCATCAGTTGTTCATTCACTTACTCCACCAAGGGCTCTCATTGGTTAGGCTTAAGCTACATGATTATCCGCAGGCCTCTGATTGGTCAAGTCATGCTTCCATTAGTTTATTCCCCTCGTCATTTATTCTATCTTATATTTTCTTCTTCATTCTTCTTCATTCAGTTGTTCAGCTTGGTGGATCTTTTCTTGGTTTGCTTGCCTTTTCTTTTAGTAACAGCACTCTGGATTTCTTTAGGGGGATAGTTCCCCTCTGTTCCCATCCTTGCAGGGTAGACATGAATGTGCTTCTCACACCTTCTATTCCATTTCCTCAACAGCATACTAAAATCCAGAGACATTACTTCGCCGACAAGGTCCCTATAGTCAAAGCTATGGTTTTTCTAGTAGTCATGAACAGATGTGAGAGTTGGACCAGAAAGAAGGCTGAGTGCTGAAGAACTGATGCTCCTGAACTGTGGTTCTGGGGCAGACTTTTGAGAGTCCCTTGAACAGCAAGGAGATCAAACCAGTCCATCCTAAAGGAAATCAATTCTGACTCTTCATTGGAAGGACTGATGCTGAAGCTGAAGCTCCAGTACTTCAGCCACCTGATGCAAAGAGCTGACTCATTGGAAAAGACCCTGATTCTGGGAAAGATTGAAGGCAGGAGGAGAAGGAGACAGCAGAGGATGAGATGGTTGGATGGCATCACCTACTCAGTGGACATGAATGAGCCTGAGGAAGCTCCAGGAGATGGGAAAGGACAGGGATCTGGCCTGTTGCAGTCCATAGTATCACAAAGAGTCGTGTCCAGCTGACTGACAGAACAGCAAAGAGTTACACACCTTACACAGATCTCACCAATCAGAACACTGCAATGTCTGGCCCACGGCAATAGGTTTGAGGATAAACATCTGGCCCAGGTTTAACCTGTGAGTATCCTCCATGAAACTTTCACTGGAATTATCAAGAGAAAGGAGGAAAAATTATAATATCTTACTGTAACTAAATGAATTAAGACAGGAAGCATTAACATAGATAAAATATCTCTAATTACAAAAAGTAAAGCAGAAAGAAGAATCAGAGCTGTGATCTAGAATCTACCACTTACCAGCTTGGAAAAACTTGGGCAAGTCACTTCCATAAATGCCTCCGATCTGAAAAGTGGAAATGAAATGAGTATTCTCCTGCCTGTGAATATGCCACACCCCTTGTCCCATCCAAGTGGCTGGAAGTAAAGAACTCTGAGATGGTGGTATTGTAAAATGAAAGCATCCCAAATCTCTGAGTCACCATTCAAGAAAGAAGCCAAGGAGAGTCGCCAGAAATACCTCCAAATGTTATGGGGGAAAAGATAAATATCTTTGCTTTACTAGACCAGAAATGTGGGGTTTATTTCACTGCAGCATAGAAGAGCATAGTTATTAATATAATAATTATGCACTCAGATATTCACAGATACCTGTCAAGTCCATGATATAAAGCCATTTTGCCAAGCTGTGACTTTGAACGATGTGTTCTTAGGCAGGCATACGGTAACAAAGGAAAGGGATGCTATTTCTTCTGCTCAGCATCTATTTCCAGGCCATCTCAATGGTTTGTGAGAATGAGAATATTTGAAATCGGAACTGTTCCTGTGATTCACTCTAAGTGTGGGGGGATTATAAAACAATCTCATGCATCACTAAGAAAAGATAAGGACCAAGAATCCAACCACGGGAAGGGACAAATCTGGACAAGCCAGTATGTAACTGACTTACTGAAAAGGAGGCAGGCAGAGGTAAGGCCAATCGTGAATCTACAAGATTCTTAATATCTTAATTGGTAATATCCTTTGCAGCGGAGCACAGTGATTGAAATCATGAGCTTTGGAATTAGTTTAATGCAAAAAGGATTAAATGCCAAGAGTTAATGGAACAGTGTTTGAATTCCATTTCTGGCCCTTGACTAGTTGAACAAGTTCATTTTATCTCTCAGCCTGAATTTTCTCATCTGAAATATAAAGATTAAGAGAGTCCCTACCCCATGGTGTGTTGTAAGGATGAAATTAAATGATCCATGTAAAGTGCTTAGTACACAGTAAGGGCTCAATAAATTATCATAATGATATTATTGGCATTGTAAAATAGTGGACAAAGAGGGATATCTGGAGGAGATGAAGGAATTAAAGGAGAAAGATGATGATAATGGTAGTTGGGGAGGGAACCAAGGGCTACTAGCAATAAAAAGAAGCTGCAGGAAGGAAATGGCAGATAGAAGATGACCCTTACACAAGAATAAGCAAGAAGTCTTCCATTCAGAGACGGTACTCTGTCTGAAATCCACAGAAGAGGAGAGGAAATGAAAATGAGAACCCAGAGAGACTGGAACAAAGGAAGGAAAAAAAAAAAAAAGAAAATGAAATTGGACTCTATGTCAGTGATCCCCAGAAAGAGAAGAGAAATCCAAGAAGAGATAAAGAATAGGGACACAGATGAGAAGAAGTAAAATCCAGGGCTTCAAGGGAGGAGAGCTAAGCATTCAGAGGAAACCATAAAGGATTAAACAAAAACACAGAAATGTAGGAGGAGCATAGTTTAAAGTAGAAATAGGTGATAGAAATAGCTTACAAACACAGAACAGGAGAAATTACAATGATTGCACAGGTCCCTGAATTCCAAAAAAAGCTCGAGAAGCCAAATATATTTTCATTAACATTTGGCACAAGTTCACTTGGCAGCAAACTGAACTTGAGCTGACGTGAGGTTATTTATATTTTTCATCCCGCACTCACTTAGCATGAATACATTCGTTGCGGTTGTGAGCTGATCAGAAAGGGCTGCCACAGGCCTCTTGGAGGCGGGACATTTGGAATGCCTGGCATATGCACCAGGTTACCTTTCTAGTTCCCACAGCATCCTGAAACTCTGAAACATTCTGAACTTTGAACTTTGAACTCAAGGGTTCCAGGTCAGGGTTTGTGAGCTTGTATTGGAAGACAGAGACTGGATATGAGAAACTTGTTTCTAATAATGAAGCTGTTGAAAACTGCCGTTTCTTGAGTGTTTACAACATCCTAAACACTGTCTATTCACTATCTAATTTAATCACCACAATATATCAGGTCCTTGTAGGCATGGCAAGGGAGGCTTACAGAAGTGATTTGTCACCAGTCTCTGCAGAGCTGGCAAAAGACAGAACTTAGGATTGGAACCCAGCTGTGCCACTTCCAAGTTTGCACACTTAACCACAAGGCTATGCTGCTTCTCTCCTTAACCGTAGGAAAAGAATAGAATTAAGTATTTCTTGGGCCCTCACTATAAAAGCCATTCCCAGACATGATCTTGCATAAGTCTTATAATAACTCAATAAAGCCATATCATCATTCCCCAAACAACTTGTTCAAAGTCTCACAGTTAAGAGTCAGATGCCAAATCCATTATTCTCTCCACTGATTGTTGCAATACCGAAAACGAGCTTGTGAGAGCCTTGTTCAAAAGAACAGGCAGAAGAAAGGTGGGGAACCTCTGCGCTAGAATAAAGGCTCCCCAGGACGTTAGTAGTAGTGGTGGCAGGAAGTAAGGAGGAAGAAGGTTTCGTTCCCCAGTAACATCCGTAGGCAGGGCTTCCCTGATAGCTCAGCTGGTAAAGAAGCCTCCTGCAGTGCCGAGGACCCTGAATCGATACCTGGATCAGGAAGTTCCCCAGGAGAAGGGATAGGCTACTCACTCCAGTATTCTTGGCTTTCCTGGTGGCTAAGACAGTAAAGAATCTGCCTGCAGTTCAGGAGACCTGGGTTCAACCCATGGATTGGGAGGATCCCCTGGAGGAGGGTATGGCAACCCACTCCAGTATTCTTGCCTGGAGAATCCCATGGACAGAGAAGCCTGGAGCGCTACAGTCCATGGCTTCACAAAGAGTCAGACACAATTGAGCAATTAAGCACAGCACAGCACAACACCCGTCAGCACCTCCCTCATCCCTTGATATACACAACTGAAATTTTCTCATTCTTAAGTACTAGAGAAATGTACTTACAGTCAAAACTTCCTTTCCCACTCAACTCCTAAATCCAACCTTTATAGAAATTCTGAAATTAGATAAAAGAAAAATACTAAAAAGCAGATTATAAAATTTGGAGGAAAATGTACCAGGAGGATAAAATACACAATCAAAATGAATGAGAAGATAAGACAGACGATGATAAAATAATGAAAATTCAGCAAGGAATTGATATGCAGATTCTGTGAATATTCTATCAGCTGTGATGATAGGGGAAACTATTTCACGCTCATTATGGTTTTACAAAAATTTGTAAGACTCAAAATAACAGGTGATTAAAAAGTCCAAAGTTCTGGGTTTTTGTAAAGCCTCCATTGTGTCATAGTCTGATCTTGAACAATTAATTCAACTTCTCTGAGTTTGATCAAACATCTGTTTCTTGCAACCAAACACCCCATGCATGTGGGCATGGAGTGAGTGATACGCAAAGGAAAACACTGTCAACTTTTATACTTTTTAATGTTTCCAATCAACTATCAGTTCAGTTCAGTTCAGTCGCTCAGTCATGTCCGACTCTTTGCGACCCCAAGAATCGCAGCACACCAGGCCTTCCTGTCCATCACCATCTCCCAGAGTTCACTCAGACTCACGTGCATCGAGTCAGTGATGCCATCCAGCCATCTCATCCTCGGTCATCCCCTTCTCCTCTTGGCCCCCAATCCCTCCCAGCATCAGAGTTGTTTCCAATGAGTCAACCCTTCGCATGAGGTGGCCAAAGTACTGGAGTTTCAGCTTCAGCATCATTCCTTCCAAAGAAATCCCAGGGTTGATCTCCTTTAGAATGGACTGGTTAGATCTCCTTGCAGTCCAAGGGATTCTCAAGAGTCTTCTCCAACACCACAGTTCAAAAGCATCAATTCTTTGGTGCTCAGCCTTCTTCACAGTCCAACTCTCACATCCATACATGACCATAGGAAAAACCATAGCCTTGACTAGACGGACCTTAGTCGGCAAAGTAATCTCTCTGCTTTTCAATATGCTATCTAGGTTGGTCATAACTTTTCTTCCAAGGAGTAAACGTCTTTTAATTTCATGGCTGTAGTCACCATCTGCAGTGATTTTGGAGCCCCAAAAATAAAGTCTGATACTGTTTCCACTGTTTCCCCATCTATTTCCCATGAAGTGATGGGACCGGATGCCATGAACTTCGTTTTCTGAATGTTGAGCTTTAAGCCAACTTTTTCACTCTCCTCTTTCACTTTCATCAAGAGGCTTTTTAGTTCCTCTTCACTTTCTGCCATAAGGGTGGTGTCATCTGCATATCTGAGGTTATTGATTTTTCTCCCAGCAATCTTGATTCCAGCTTGTGTTTCTTCCAGTCCAGCATTTCTCACACTGTACTCTGCATAGAAGTTAAATAAGCAGGGTGACAATATACAGCCTTGTCGTCCTCCTTTTCCTATTTGGAACCAGTCTGTTGTTCCATGTCCAGTTCTAACTGTTGCTTCCTGACCTGCATACAGATTTCTCAAGAGGCAGGCCAGGTGGTCTGGTATTCCCATCTCTTGAAGAATTTTCCACAGTTTATTGTGATCCACACAGTCAAAGGCTTTGGCATAGTCAATAAAGCAGAAATAGATGTTTTTCTGGAACTCTCTTGCTTTTTCCGTGATCCAGTGAATGTTGGCAATTTGATCTCTGGTTCCTCTGCCTTTTCTAAATCCAGCTTGAACGTCTGGAAGTTCACGGTTCATGTACTATTGAAGACTGGCTTGGAGAATTTTGAGCATTACTTTACTAGCATGTGAGATGAGTGCAATTGTGTGGTAGTTTGAGCATTCTTTGGCATTGCCTTTCTTTGGGATTGGAATGAAAACTGACCTTTTCCAGTCCTGTGGCCACTGCTGAGTTTTCCAAATTTGCTGCCACATTGAGTGCAGCACTTTCACAGCATCATCTTTCAGAATTTGAAACAGCTCAATTGGAATTCCATCACCTCCACTAGCTTTGCTCGTAGTGATGCTTTTTAAGGCCCACTTGACTTCACATTCCAGGATGTCTGGCTCTAGATGAGTGATCACACCATCGTGATTATCCAGGTCGTGAAGATCTTTTTTGTACAGTTCTTCTGTGTATTCTTGCCATCTCTTCTTAATAGTTAGGTCCATACCATTTCTGTCCTTTATTGTACCCATCTTTGCATGAAATGTTCCCTTGGTATCTCCAATTTTCTTGAAGAGATCTCTAGTCTTTCCCATTCTGTTCTTTTCCTCTATTTCTTTGCATTAATCGCTGAAGAAGTCTTTCTTATCTCTTCTTGTTATTCTTTGGAACTCTGCATTCAGATGCTTATATTTTGGACATGATTTTGAGCATGTTTGTCTGAATAGTTCAAACCTGCATTTGCTTCATGCTCTAAATACGCAACATCCACTTCCTTCTGGACTTGTTTGTCAAGCCAAAATATTTTGTGTGTAAAGATATACTGCCAGTTCCAATGTTTTGATTTGTTGTTGTTGTTGTTTTTGGTTCCAACAGTTTGGCAATGGTGTTATTGGAGAGCTTGATATGGGTCTCCGGTAGGATAAGCTAGTTAAGGCTGTGATAACAAATGCGCCCAACTCTCACTCACTCAAAACAACAAAAGATTTCTTGCTTGAAGTTTCACCCATAGTTTGGTGGGGGAGGCTGTGTTCATTAAGCACAAGCTTACAGGGCAGCTACCATCTCAACCATTATCAGTTGCCATGGTAGTAAGGAAGAAAGAAGACCAGATTGTTGTGGACTAAAGGTTCCTTGCTAAAATTAGTGAAAATTACATCCCGTCATTGGTCATTAGTCAGAACGCCTTAGCAGGTCTCACCCAACCACAAGAGGCCAGAAAAAGCGTTTCAATCATGTATCCAACACAGAGGAGAAACAGAAATCCACACTGATAAGAGTTAAGGACTACCTCCCTCTGAAACAATATGCCTGATGCCATATTAACTAAGCTCTGTTCCAGGCCAATCAGCAATTCAAGAATGTGATTAAAAAAAAAAAAGAACAATAAAACAGAAACAGAAACCAAGCTACAGTGTTTCCAAAGTACTTTTTCTAACTTCATTGTACTCTGAGATATAAGTTTTAATTTACACCATAGCTAGGATAAGGATAGTATTCCAAAATAAATTGCATAGCATTGTTCTCCACTTTTTCCCAGCAAGAAGGGAAAAAAAAATGTAACTTGTTTTTGCAAAATAATTTTAGGCAAAAATAGAAGATACTGATTTTTTTTTAATTTGCTTCTTGATCTTGATATCAAAAAGCCTTTAAACATCCAGGCTCTTGTTCAACTTGCCCAAAAAGAATTTGGGTGATGAACACAAAAGAAAAAGAAAAACCAAAACAAAACAAAACAAAACACTGAGGCTGAGGAGCGAAGGGAGCAAAGAAGCAATTTATTAGGGCAGAAGCAAAAGTTACACACTCAAAGAAGAGTGCGGCGTCCTGGCAAGTTGATCCCTCTTTTATCTTATTTTTAGCCTTTTGAATACGTGGGGTCTTTCTGGTTAGGGGTGGAATACTCGTTGAGAGGAAGGTTGGAGTGTGGCCTGGATTGCACCTGGTTGCATCAGTTCCTGGTCTTGAGTATTGTCTCCTGAAGCCACCGCACAAGTGTGCTAAGAGTTGTTTTCGCTTAAACTTCACTAGTAGAGCGCCACACAGTGAAAGGTCGTGTGGGATCATCAGCACCCCGTGCATTTTTACTGCGCATGCTCCACAGGTTTCCTGGTCGCTTTCTTGTTCGGATGTTATAAAGTTTCTGTGTTAGAGGCCAGTCATACCTGGTTAAGTGAAAAACAAGGAGGAGGCTTGCCTTCTGCCTAATACCTATACCTGAGGAGGCTGAAACTGTTCTTAGGTCCTGCCCTGTCTTTCCTGCGTTAGTATCAGTTGTTTTTGTTTTTGTTTTTAAGAGGTTGAATTTAGGGAAGGAAAAAAAAAAAAGTGTGGCCTGAGGAAAGAACTTACTTCCAGTACCGGAAGGGTTAGAGGAGGGGGCTAGGAAAGATACAGTGAAGAGCAGGTGTAACAGGTGTCTAAAAGGCAGCTTTGCCAGTAACCCGTCTCTCAGGTATCACAGGGCAGGGATGAACTTGGGAATCGATTTATTATGTATGTAAGTTTTAAGCACAAACATAGAGATGAAGGAAACATGAATTTCTGTATTTTACAGTTATAAGTTGCTATGATGTGGTCCGTGCCCCTTAGGCTCTGAATCCGCATCCCTGTCAACCAGCAGAAAGTTTAGCCTTTTACTCAAGGCTGATACAGAGGACCTAGTTTCATGCCACTGTGGGCATTTGGGAGTGTCTGCCCAAACTTCAGCCCACATGGGTACCACCAGGGTGCCGTCTGCTCCAGTCTCCGTGGTGGCTTCAGCTCTCAGGGTTCTGTCATTTACACACCACCGGGGACTGAGGACCCTGGAAAGCTGAGGGCATCCCTGGGAGCACCACCAGCCTTCCCTGGAGGTCTTGATAGCTTCGAGGAAGAGCAGGGTGCAGTCCCCACTGCTCTCTGAACAGGACACCCCCTCTTCCTCTCAATCTCGAAAACTCTCCTCCGCAGCTCACCTCTCCTTCAATATCCCCCTCCCTCAGGGACACCTGGCATCAATGGGATCAGCTTCTAAAGCAATAGGAAATCCTGTTGTCTTTAGGCTGCTTCTGCTTATGACTGACAAAACTCCTGAATCACGAGATGAAAGGGCAAACCTTTGGAGGAGCAAAGAGGAGAGGAATATGCCTCCGAAGGTGCAAACAGAAGGAAAAAGACACCAAGATGGGTGTAGAGACCAGCGTGGCTCCAAGAGAGTGAGTGAAGGAGGAAGCAAGTGAAGGATGAGACCAAACTAGTGATGAGTCCAAACTATCCAAGAAAAGAAAATGTTCAGTAACAAGGACCACATGATTCATACATAATGATACAGTGCTTGCTAACGACAAGCCACGATAGTCCTAACTCCTAAAACCATACAAGATGGCACTATTATTATTTCCATTTCACAGATGAGGAAACTGAGAGGCAGAATGGAATGGTCAATTGCCTGAGCAAGAGCAAAGAAACCAGGACTCAAACTTGGTCAGATCCTCCAGAACCGTAATGTTTAAACACTGCATCGTACTGCCCACCAAAGCAAAGAGTCATAAAACAGAAGAGTCAGGAGAATCGGAAGACAAGCCACAGGCTGGAGAAAATATTTGCAAAAGACACATCTGATAAAGGACTGTTATTCAAAGCATATAAAAACCCTTAAAACTCAGCAGCATTTAAAAAATAAGAATTTTTTAAATGGGATAGAGATCTGGATAGATACCTTACCAAAGAAAAGACACAGATGGCAGACAGGCATATGAAAATTGTTCAAAATCATATGTCATCAGGGAACCGCAAATTAAAACAACAATGATATGTTACTTCACACCTATTAGAATGGTCAAAGTCAGAACAATGATGACATCAAATGCTGGCAAGAATGTATGTAGCAGCAGAAACTGTCATTCACCAGTGGTAGAAATGCAAAATGGTTTGGTTGATCATTTTGAAAGACAGCTTGACATTTTCTTTTCTTTTTTAAATGTTTATTGGGGTATAATTGATTTACAATGCTGTTTTAGTTTCTGCTGTACAGCACAGTGAATTAGTTATACATATGCATATATCCATCTCTTTTTTAGATTCTTTTCCCATATAGGTCATTACAGAGTATTGAATAGAGTGCTATACAGTAGGCCCTTATTGGTTATTTATTTTATATATGTTAGTGTGTATATGTCAATCCCAATCTCCCAATTTATCCCTCTTCCCCCTCCCTCCTTGCCAGTAATCATAAATTTGCTACACCTGTGACTCTATATTTGTTTTGTAAATAAGTTTATTTGCATCAGTTTTGATTCCATATATGGGGTATCATATGATAGCTGTCTTTCTCTCTCTGACTTACTTCACTTAGTATGATAATATCTATGTCCATCCATGTTGCTATAAATGACACTCTTTCATTCTTTTATGGACTGAGTAATATTCCTTTGTATATACGTACCACTTCTTTTTTATCTATTCATCTGTCAGTGAACATTTTTGTTGCTTTCCTAGGACAGCTTGCCATTTTCTTACAAAACTAAACATACTCTTACCGTACGATCACGTACTTGGTGCTTACTCAAAGGAGTTAAAAAATTATGTCCCCACAAAAACCTACACATAGATATTTACAGAAGCTTTATTCATAATTGCCAAAACCTGAAAGCAGCCCAGATGTCCCTCAGTATATAAATGGACAAAGAGACTGTGGTCCATCCAGATACTGGAATATCGTTATTGTTTAGTCACAAGTCATGTCTGACTCTTTTGCGACCCTATGGACTATAGCATGCCAAGCTCTTCTGTCCATAAGATTTTCCCAACAAGAACACTGGAGTGGGTTGCCATTTCCTTCTCCAGGAGATCTTCCTGACCCAGGGATTGAACCCGCATCTCCTGCACTAGCAGGCCGATTCTTTACCACTGAGCCCCCAGGGAAGCCCAGTGGAATATTTTCAGTACTAAAAAGAAATGAGCCATCAAGCAGTGAAAGCACATGGAGGAATCTAAAGTACCTATTACTAAGTGAAAAAAGCCAGTTCTGAAAAGGCTGTATTCTGTATGATTCCAATTACATGACATTCTGGAAAAGAGAAAACTAGGGATGCAGCAGAAGAAAAAAGACAGTAAAAATGATTTCCAGAAGTTAGGAGGGAGGGAAGGGTGCACTGGTGGAGCCCCGAGGACTTTCAGTGGGTGAAACCATCTTGTATGACGCTATAATGCCACACGTGTCATTATACATTTGTCAAAACCCAGAGAATGTACAGCACGAAGAGTGACCTCTGATGCAGACCGTGGACTTCGGGTGATCACAACGTTGTCAGAGTAGGTTCATCAGTTGTAATAAATGTTGCATTCAGGTGCAGAATGCTGATAAAGGAGAGGCTGGAGGGGGAAGGCAGAGGGTATATGGGAAACTTCTGTATCTTCTGCTTAATTTTGCTTTAAAGCTAAGTTGCTCTTAAAAGAAAATAAACTCTACTTAAAGTAATAATTTTAAAAATAAAATACTAATTAAAAATGTGTGTGGTGGGGACTGGGGGATACTAGCTCCCTGGAGTCAGAAGAGAAAAGCGAAGTATAAGCAAATGGATGCAGATTCACTTCTCAGAAACATATTTATTTATTTATTTATTTATTCACTGAGTAGCCATACCATAGACTATGAGGAACAATGGTGATAAATAAGGAGACAAGATTCCTATCCACATGAACTTACACTCCACCCCCTCTGAGAATGTCCCATATCAAATCTTTCAGAAAGAGAATCTAACTGGGCTAATTAATCATAATCTTATATAGAGCCAGAATTCTCACAAAGGCCACCTCCACAGACTGCTTTTGACTCAAGTGCCAATCTTACCCAGCTGCCTACGGTCAAGAGGAGGGTTCACGTGATACTAAATATGGCATCTCAACAGAGGGCTCCAAAGAGAGCTGGGGATGGAAAGGTCCTTGGAGTCTTAGAGACACTCTTCCAGGAAAACCATAGTCTTAAAACTCATTCTCAGTTACTCTACTCAGATTTCTATTTGACAGGAGCTCAAGGAGAAGCATTAAATTTGAGGGGAAGAGACACAGACAAAGAAACACATAGTTATATAGAATTGGAAGAACCAACCCCGCAATTAGACTCCAGTTCTTTTATATCCAAGACAAGGCTCCGTTAGCGCCTGTTACAGGAGATGCACTCGGCCCAATCTCCAGCTTTCAGTACCATCTGCTCCCTTTGTGTGAAGGATTGTGATTTTGTACGAGCATAAAGTATAAACAGATTTCTAAAAGGTTTCATTAATAAAGGAAACTAAAAGGCAAGAGAAAAATATGTCTGATTCCCTGGCTCTGAGTTGTCAGGTGTCAGTGAGCAGGCAGGGCTCTTTGATGCCAAGTGGAGGGCAAGGCTTTGAAACTGCAGCTCTGTCCACTATACACCAAGGAGGACTATTTTGCTGGATGGTGGGATTGACTGGCGAGTGTTTCTGGCTAAAGGATAGTCTCTTGCTACTCTTTGGCTAGTGGGATTGAGTTTGGTTTGATCAGCTAGGACCCAAAACTATTTGTGTTGTTTTCCAGCATAACTGGAAATTTTCCTTTCCATCTGTTGCTGCTTGATTATTTTATTTTGTCCATGATGTCATTATTTTTGCTGTAGCTCATTTGGCATGAACTCAGTCCTTTCCCTCCACCACGTGTGGCTTATACAACATCACCAGAAAAACAACTTGGAGAGTTTGATTGATGGGTTTTACTGAGTTTGAATCACTAAATCAGCTTCTTAGCAGCTGTTTCATGGCACATCTTCCCCTTTATGTCCCCTCCACCATTTCTAATAGTATCGCAGGGTCTTCTAAGCCTTGAACACAAGGGAGAAAAATCTAGAATCGAGAATCCTTTTAGTAAAGTTCTCATGAGCTTTGAGACCTAAGTAGCAATACTGGTCTATGTCTTGATGGTATGAGCCCTGATGGGAGAAGAGAAACTGACGCTTGTCTGAGCTGAGAGGCTCTGAGCACCAGCAGAACTGCTTTGGGGGCTTGATGGCCAGATCCCATCCTCTGCAGCAGAGGGACACGACATCAGTGCCCTGCAGAGACTGTGCCACATTTGTGAGGAACCCAAGGTGCCTGTTGCACCCAGCAGAGTGTAGGGAATCAGCCTGTCCTGGAGGAGCCCAGCAGCAGTACAGCAGAGAGTTGGTACCCTCAAAAGTTCTGCGGGATACATTTCAAGGAAAGATTTGGATGAAAGAACCCAAGTGGGATTGTTTCTCAAACCTGTGACACATCCGTGGAGGGCTCCTGGAAGCCAGTGGGGTTCCAACAGGAGGAAGAAAAAGCTATGAGCCTCTGTCACATGGATGCATATCTCAAAGTGACTTTATTTGTACCAACAAGCTGGTGAGGCCTGGGATATTTGTCTTATCTGAAGTAATTTGGATTACTCATAGTGAATAATCAATCAGAATAGAGTCGTGGAAATAAGATACAGCAAAGAAACATGCCTCACATGTCACTCACTATCCTGCCAAGAGCCTGCCCTTCTAAGGCGCCTTCGGTTATGATAACCCTATATTTAAATTTTAATTATAACAAAAATTGTCTCCTGTCCAGAAGGATGTGTGAAAAACCAATCATAAACACTTGCCAACTCTGTGCTGGAAAGTTATCTGCTCCAAGAATAGATTCTTTGGCTCAGTCTTGGAAGGAGAAGGTGGGAAAGTTTCATTCCAAGACCTCACACCAGGCTGACTGGGCAAAGCTAAGCAGATTCTAAATTACCCAAATTGCTTGTATCATCTGTCCACTATTCCCAGTTAGGGTCCTCTGATTTCTGGGCTTATTGGACCAAATCTGCAGCTGCTAATCTTGGTGTGGGCCACTACTGGACCCTGCCAAATGCCAAACTGTCCTGGAGTAGGTGAAGGTTCCCTCTTCAGGAGGGCTGGGAACAGAAGGAGTACGCATCACTTTTGACAACTCCAGTGCAATGTACAAAGGCTCGACATTAATCAAACTAAATTCCTCAGGATGAGAAAAATCAGCCAGATGCCAACTAGTAGGTGGGAAACATAAGTTCTCACCACCCGAGAAGCATTAAGTGAAGGTTGAGAGGCTGAAGTTGGAAAGCCAGCCAAGGCACCATCCCAGGAGGCTGGGTTTGGAAATCAATTAGGGAGAAGGAGAGGATGGGGGCCCTGGCACGTCTCAGCTGCAGCAGGGGGCAGTGCAGCTTGACTGGCAGGCCTATATTGGTATCCTGCAGCATATGTGTCTCCACCTCTGCTTTAACTTCATGGGAAGAAATCAATAGAGAGGAAAGAGAGACCTAGACTAAGCAGGAGAAAAAATATTGTCCACCAGAAAACTTCAGAGGTATCAGGGAATTGCAAAGGGCAGTCTGGTTGATGGCAAAAGGAGAGCTCCTTTTCAAGGGAGGCTGTGGCTCTGTAGCAACTGACCTGCACTCTCAGGACACCTCCTTGGTGCCCAGTCACCTCAGCTTTGGCCTCCAGTGATGTCAAGAGGAATTGCTTGTGGGGGCAAAGAGGAACTCGTGCTATTTGGAGATCAGCTCCAGTGTCTCTTTCACGCTGTGCTCTTAGCAGAAGCAGTCTACCTTAAATAGTACAAATAACTTGAAATGGGAATTCTCCTGGACTCTGGGAAGCTGGAACAGCATTGTAGCTGTGCTGAACAGTGCAGGACACTCGATGACCCGCTATGCTCCAGGCCCCTACAGGGCAAAGTACAGGCCGGTTCTACACTTGGTTGCCATGCTCCAGGTGGAGAAGGCAATGGCACCCCACTCCAGTACTCTTGCCTGGAAAATCCCATGGATGGAGGAGGCTGGTAGGCTGCAGTCCGCTGGGGTTGCTAAGAGTCCAACACAACTGAGCAACTTCACTTTCATGCATTGGAGAAGGAAATGGCAACCCACTCCAGTGTTCTTGCCTGGAGAATCCCGGGGATGGGGGAGACTGGTGGGCCGCCGTCTATGGGGTCGCACAGAGTTGGACACGACTGAAGTGACTTAGCAGCAGCAGCAGCAGCCATGCTCCAGGACACATGACTTGAGGCCTTAGTCGCAGTTAATTGGACCAAGACTAGCATGAGAGGCAAGGTGGTGTGAACTGCAAATAATCCACCTGCCAGGGAGGAGATGCAAGTGATGCCAGTTTGATCCCTGGGTTGGGAAGATCCTCTGAAGTAGGAAATGGCTATCCACTCCAGTATTCTTATCTGGAAAAGTCCATGGGCAAAGAAGCCTAGTGGGCTACAGTCCATGGGGTCGCAAAGAGTCAGACATGACTGAGCGCACAGCACATATATATAGGATGGAAGAGGGAAGACAAGACAGTGGAGGCGGCCAGCTGGGGCTGCTATATCCTGGAGAGCAATTAATCAGGGGAGGCTGCTCTGGGGCACCTCCCAGAGCCCCCTCTCGGGCTCTCATCTGCCCCACCACCACCACTCCGGGTGGTGGGACTTAATGGATCGCAGCTGCAACCTGGGGATCACCCTCAATGGAAGAGAACCACCTCACCCAAGGTCATGTTCCCCTTACCCCAAGAGCAACCCACATGCAACCATGGGTCAGTGTCGAGGAACAGAGACTTAACCTGCTTTCCTGAAGGGAACAACTCTGAATGCCCAACCCAGCCCAAAGCACCTGTGGGATCTGTGAGGTCTTTGTTAATGTTACTGAACCAAACTTGGGTCCAGCTGCCCATGAACATGAAAGCCAATCTATTGATGCTGGGTTGCAGAGAAGAAAAGTGCAGCATTTAGTGCCAGGGACCAAACAAAGACTCTGGGACACTAGTGCTGAAAAAGCCCAAGCTTCTAGATGAGTTTCAAGAAAGCATTTACAGTGTTGTGTTAGTTTCTGCTGTACAGCAGAGTGAATCAGTTATACATATACACATATCAACTCTTTTTTAAAGATTCTGTTCCCATATAGGTCACTACAGAGTATTGAGCTCCCTGTGCTATTAACCTAGATAGCATATTAAAAAACAGAGACATTTACTTTGCCGACAAAGGTCCGTCTGGTCAAGGCTATGATTTTTCCAGTGGCCATGTATGGATGTGAGAGTTGGACCATAAAGAAAGCTAAGTGCCGAAGAACTGATGCTTTTGAACTGTGGTGTTGGAGAGGACTCTTCAGAGTCCCTTGGACTGCAAGGAGATCCAACCAGTCCATCCTAAAGGAGATAAGTCCTGCGTGTTCATTGAAAGGACTGATGTTGAAGCTGAAACTCCAAAACATTGGCCACCAGATGTGAAGAGCTGACTCATTTGAAAAGACCCTAATGCTGGGAACAATTGAAGGCAGGAGGAGAAGGGGACATCAGAGGATGAGATGGTTGGATGGCATTCCCGACTCAATGAACATGAGTTTGGATAAACTCCAAGAGTTGGTGATGGACAGGGAGGCTTGGCTTGCTGCAGTCCACAAAGTCAGACACAACTGAGTGACTGAACTGAACGGAACTGAACTGTACTATTAATATATAGCACATCCCTGCATGCATGTTAAATCACTTCAATTGTGTCCAACACTTTGCAATCCCATAGGCTGGAGCCCGCTAGGATCCTCTGTCCATGGGGATTCGCCAGGCAAGAAAACTGGAGTGGGTTGCCATGCCCTCCTCTAGAGGACCTTCCCAACCTAGGGATCAAACCCATATCTCTTACCTCTCCTGCATTGGCAGACAGGTTCTTTACCACTAGTGCCACCTGGAAAGCCTAATTGTAGGTCGTTATTAGTTATCCTTTCAATTCAGTTCATTCACTCAGCCATGTCCAACTCTGTAACCCCACGGACTGTAGCACGCCAGGCTTTCCTGTCCATCACCAACTCCCAGAGCTTGCTCAAACTCAAGTCCGTCAAGTCAGTGATGCCATCCAACCATCTCATCCTCTGTCATCTCCTTCAATCTGCCCTCAATCTTTCCCAGCATTAGGGTCTTTTCCAATGAGTCAAATCTTCACATCAGGTGGTCCAAGTACTGGAGTTTAAACTTCAACATCAGTCCTTCTGATGAATATTTGGGATTGATTTCCTTTAGGATGGACTGGTTGGATCTCCTTGCAGTCCAAGGGATTCTGAAGAATCTTCCCCAACACCACAGTTCAAAAGCATCAATTCTTCAGAGCTCAACTTTCTTTATAGGCCAACTTGCACATCCATACATGGCTACTAGAAAAACCATAACTTTGATTAGACAGACCTTTGTCAGCAGAGTTATGTCTCTGCTTTTTAATATGTTGTCTAGATTGGCCATAGCTTTTCTTCCAAGGAGCAAGTGTCTTTTAATTTCATGGCTGCAATCACCATCTGTAGTGATTTTGGAGCCCAAGAAAATAAAGTCTCACTATTTCCACTGTTTCCCCATCTATTTGCCATGAAGTGATGGAACCGGATGCCATGATCTTCATTTTCTGAATGTTGAGTTTTACGCCAACTTTTTCACTCTCTTTCACTTTCACCAAGAGGCTCTTTAGTTCTTCTTTGCTTTCTCCCATAAGAGTGGTGTCATCTGTGTATCTGAGGTTACTGATTTTCTCCCAGCAATCTTGATTCCAGCTTGTGTTTCATCCAGCCTGGTATTTCACATGATGTATTCTGCATATAAGTTAAATAAGCAGGGTAACAACATACAGCCTTGGCGTACTCCTTTCTCTATTTGGAAACAGTCTGTTGTTCCGTGACCAGTTCGAACTGTTGCTTCCTGACCTGCATAGAGATTTCTCAGGAGGCAGGTCAGGTGGTCTGGTATTCCCGTCTCTTGAAGAATTTTCCAGTTTGTTGTGATCCACACAGTCAAAGGCTTTAGCATAGTCAATAAAGCAGAAATAGATGTTTCTCTGGAACTCTCTTGCTTTTTTGATGATCCAATGAATGTTGGCAATTTGATCTTTGGTTCCTCTGGCTTTTCTAAATGCAACTTGAACATCTGGAAGTTCATGGTTCACATACTATTGAAGCCTGGCTTGGAGAACTTTAAGAATTACTTTGCTGGCATGTGAGATGAGTGCAGTTGTGCGGTAGTTTGAGCATTCTTTGGCATTGCCTTTCTTTGGGATTGGAATGAAAATTGACCTTTTCCAGTTCTGTGGCCACTGCTGAGTTTTCCACATTTGCTGGCATATTGAGTGCAGCACTTTCACAGCATCATCTTTCAGGATTTGAAACAGTTCAATTGGAATTCCATCACCTCCACTAGCTTTGTTCGTCATGATGCTTTCTAAGGCTCACTTGACTTTGCACTCCAGAATATCTGGCTCTAGGTGAGTGATCACACCGTCATGGTTATCTGGGTCATGAAAATCTTTTTTGAATAGTTCTTGTGTGTATTCTTGCTACCTCTTCTTAATATCTTCTGCTTCTGTTAGGTCCATACCATTTCTGTCCTTTATTGTGCCCAGGTTTGCATGAAATGTTCCCTTGGTATGTCTAATTTTCTTGAAGAGCTCTCTAGTCTTTCCCATTCTATTGTTTTCCTCTATTTCTTTGCACTGATCACTGAGGACAGCTTTCTTATCTCTCCTTGCTGTTCTATTCTAGTTGTCTACTATAAAGCATTTTTAAAGGCCAAGTGAGGGAGAGAGGATCACAGGTGTGTGATCAGCTCAAGCACAAGTCTGTGATTGGTTGATGGTGAGGTCACAGGGAGTGTCACAGGGGTTAGCACCACCAACCCTTAGACTCCAGTACACCTGGGGGCTACGCACCCATGTTCATTAAGTAGCTAACATCATCCATTTGCTTCATATCTGTAAAACAACTCAGGATGTGTAGCAGATACTGTTATCTAGGGACATCAGAGAGGAGCTGAAGCGGATGATACGGGGAAGGGGTCTGTCCCAGGAAGGTCCCATAGGGTCCTGCTCCATTACATTAAGACTGCACTACAGTTCAACTTCTCCTCTGTCCTGTCCTCTTTTCTTAGATCCTCTGTGATGCTAATCTTAAATGCTCTCCCTGAAAATTCCATCAGGCAAATCTCCATATGAGAGCCCATTTTCCAGGGAACCAGATCTAAGAAGCCATCCAATCTGATCTTCTGTTTTGGGAAGGTTGATTTGAAAGACAGATAAATGATAGTTAGCTGGGGTTTCCCAGGTGGCTCAGTGGTAAAGTATGGGGTCGCACAGAGTTGGACACGACTGAAGTGACTTAGCAGCAGCAGCAGCAGCCATGCTCCAGGACACATGACTTGAGGCCTTAGTCGCAGTTAATTGGACCAAGACTAGCATGAGAGGCAAGGTGGTGTGAACTGCAAATAATCCACCTGCCAGGGAGGAGATGCAAGTGATGCCAGTTTGATCCCTGGGTTGGGAAGATCCTCTGAAGTAGGAAATGGCTATCCACTCCAGTATTCTTATCTGGAAAAGTCCATGGGCAAAGAAGCCTAGTGGGCTACAGTCCATGGGGTCGCAAAGAGTCAGACATGACTGAGCGCACAGCACATATATATAGGATGGAAGAGGGAAGACAAGACAGTGGAGGCGGCCAGCTGGGGCTGCTATATCCTGGAGAGCAATTAATCAGGGGAGGCTGCTCTGGGGCACCTCCCAGAGCCCCCTCTCGGGCTCTCATCTGCCCCACCACCACCACTCCGGGTGGTGGGACTTAATGGATCGCAGCTGCAACCTGGGGATCACCCTCAATGGAAGAGAACCACCTCACCCAAGGTCATGTTCCCCTTACCCCAAGAGCAACCCACATGCAACCATGGGTCAGTGTCGAGGAACAGAGACTTAACCTGCTTTCCTGAAGGGAACAACTCTGAATGCCCAACCCAGCCCAAAGCACCTGTGGGATCTGTGAGGTCTTTGTTAATGTTACTGAACCAAACTTGGGTCCAGCTGCCCATGAACATGAAAGCCAATCTATTGATGCTGGGTTGCAGAGAAGAAAAGTGCAGCATTTAGTGCCAGGGACCAAACAAAGACTCTGGGACACTAGTGCTGAAAAAGCCCAAGCTTCTAGATGAGTTTCAAGAAAGCATTTACAGTGTTGTGTTAGTTTCTGCTGTACAGCAGAGTGAATCAGTTATACATATACACATATCAACTCTTTTTTAAAGATTCTGTTCCCATATAGGTCACTACAGAGTATTGAGCTCCCTGTGCTATTAACCTAGATAGCATATTAAAAAAAGAGACATTTACTTTGCCGACAAAGGTCCGTCTGGTCAAGGCTATGATTTTTCCAGTGGCCATGTATGGATGTGAGAGTTGGACCATAAAGAAAGCTAAGTGTGTCACTACAGAGTATTGAGCTCCCTGTGCTATTAACCTAGATAGCATATTAAAAAACAGAGACATTTACTTTGCCGACAAAGGTCCGTCTGGTCAAGGCTATGATTTTTCCAGTGGCCATGTATGGATGTGAGAGTTGGACCATAAAGAAAGCTAAGTGCCGAAGAACTGATGCTTTTGAACTGTGGTGTTGGAGAGGACTCTTCAGAGTCCCTTGGACTGCAAGGAGATCCAACCAGTCCATCCTAAAGGAGATAAGTCCTGCGTGTTCATTGAAAGGACTGATGTTGAAGCTGAAACTCCAAAACATTGGCCACCAGATGTGAAGAGCTGACTCATTTGAAAAGACCCTAATGCTGGGAACAATTGAAGGCAGGAGGAGAAGGGGACATCAGAGGATGAGATGGTTGGATGGCATTCCCGACTCAATGAACATGAGTTTGGATAAACTCCAAGAGTTGGTGATGGACAGGGAGGCTTGGCTTGCTGCAGTCCACAAAGTCAGACACAACTGAGTGACTGAACTGAACGGAACTGAACTGTACTATTAATATATAGCACATCCCTGCATGCATGTTAAATCACTTCAATTGTGTCCAACACTTTGCAATCCCATAGGCTGGAGCCCGCTAGGATCCTCTGTCCATGGGGATTCGCCAGGCAAGAAAACTGGAGTGGGTTGCCATGCCCTCCTCTAGAGGACCTTCCCAACCTAGGGATCAAACCCATATCTCTTACCTCTCCTGCATTGGCAGACAGGTTCTTTACCACTAGTGCCACCTGGAAAGCCTAATTGTAGGTCGTTATTAGTTATCCTTTCAATTCAGTTCATTCACTCAGCCATGTCCAACTCTGTAACCCCACGGACTGTAGCACGCCAGGCTTTCCTGTCCATCACCAACTCCCAGAGCTTGCTCAAACTCAAGTCCGTCAAGTCAGTGATGCCATCCAACCATCTCATCCTCTGTCATCTCCTTCAATCTGCCCTCAATCTTTCCCAGCATTAGGGTCTTTTCCAATGAGTCAAATCTTCACATCAGGTGGTCCAAGTACTGGAGTTTAAACTTCAACATCAGTCCTTCTGATGAATATTTGGGATTGATTTCCTTTAGGATGGACTGGTTGGATCTCCTTGCAGTCCAAGGGATTCTGAAGAATCTTCCCCAACACCACAGTTCAAAAGCATCAATTCTTCAGAGCTCAACTTTCTTTATAGGCCAACTTGCACATCCATACATGGCTACTAGAAAAACCATAACTTTGATTAGACAGACCTTTGTCAGCAGAGTTATGTCTCTGCTTTTTAATATGTTGTCTAGATTGGCCATAGCTTTTCTTCCAAGGAGCAAGTGTCTTTTAATTTCATGGCTGCAATCACCATCTGTAGTGATTTTGGAGCCCAAGAAAATAAAGTCTCACTATTTCCACTGTTTCCCCATCTATTTGCCATGAAGTGATGGAACCGGATGCCATGATCTTCATTTTCTGAATGTTGAGTTTTACGCCAACTTTTTCACTCTCTTTCACTTTCACCAAGAGGCTCTTTAGTTCTTCTTTGCTTTCTCCCATAAGAGTGGTGTCATCTGTGTATCTGAGGTTACTGATTTTCTCCCAGCAATCTTGATTCCAGCTTGTGTTTCATCCAGCCTGGTATTTCACATGATGTATTCTGCATATAAGTTAAATAAGCAGGGTAACAACATACAGCCTTGGCGTACTCCTTTCTCTATTTGGAAACAGTCTGTTGTTCCGTGACCAGTTCGAACTGTTGCTTCCTGACCTGCATAGAGATTTCTCAGGAGGCAGGTCAGGTGGTCTGGTATTCCCGTCTCTTGAAGAATTTTCCAGTTTGTTGTGATCCACACAGTCAAAGGCTTTAGCATAGTCAATAAAGCAGAAATAGATGTTTCTCTGGAACTCTCTTGCTTTTTTGATGATCCAATGAATGTTGGCAATTTGATCTTTGGTTCCTCTGGCTTTTCTAAATGCAACTTGAACATCTGGAAGTTCATGGTTCACATACTATTGAAGCCTGGCTTGGAGAACTTTAAGAATTACTTTGCTGGCATGTGAGATGAGTGCAGTTGTGCGGTAGTTTGAGCATTCTTTGGCATTGCCTTTCTTTGGGATTGGAATGAAAATTGACCTTTTCCAGTTCTGTGGCCACTGCTGAGTTTTCCACATTTGCTGGCATATTGAGTGCAGCACTTTCACAGCATCATCTTTCAGGATTTGAAACAGTTCAATTGGAATTCCATCACCTCCACTAGCTTTGTTCGTCATGATGCTTTCTAAGGCTCACTTGACTTTGCACTCCAGAATATCTGGCTCTAGGTGAGTGATCACACCGTCATGGTTATCTGGGTCATGAAAATCTTTTTTGAATAGTTCTTGTGTGTATTCTTGCTACCTCTTCTTAATATCTTCTGCTTCTGTTAGGTCCATACCATTTCTGTCCTTTATTGTGCCCAGGTTTGCATGAAATGTTCCCTTGGTATGTCTAATTTTCTTGAAGAGCTCTCTAGTCTTTCCCATTCTATTGTTTTCCTCTATTTCTTTGCACTGATCACTGAGGACAGCTTTCTTATCTCTCCTTGCTGTTCTATTCTAGTTGTCTACTATAAAGCATTTTTAAAGGCCAAGTGAGGGAGAGAGGATCACAGGTGTGTGATCAGCTCAAGCACAAGTCTGTGATTGGTTGATGGTGAGGTCACAGGGAGTGTCACAGGGGTTAGCACCACCAACCCTTAGACTCCAGTACACCTGGGGGCTACGCACCCATGTTCATTAAGTAGCTAACATCATCCATTTGCTTCATATCTGTAAAACAACTCAGGATGTGTAGCAGATACTGTTATCTAGGGACATCAGAGAGGAGCTGAAGCGGATGATACGGGGAAGGGGTCTGTCCCAGGAAGGTCCCATAGGGTCCTGCTCCATTACATTAAGACTGCACTACAGTTCAACTTCTCCTCTGTCCTGTCCTCTTTTCTTAGATCCTCTGTGATGCTAATCTTAAATGCTCTCCCTGAAAATTCCATCAGGCAAATCTCCATATGAGAGCCCATTTTCCAGGGAACCAGATCTAAGAAGCCATCCAATCTGATCTTCTGTTTTGGGAAGGTTGATTTGAAAGACAGATAAATGATAGTTAGCTGGGGTTTCCCAGGTGGCTCAGTGGTAAAGAATCTGCCTGCCAAGCAGGAGATGCAGGCAGGGGATGCAATCTGGGTCAGGAAGATTCCGCTGGAGAAGGAAATGGCAATCCACTCCAGTATTCTTGCCTGGGAAATCCCATGGACAGAAGGAGCTGGTTAGCTACAGTCCATGGGGTTGCAAAAAGTCAGACATGTCTTAGTAACTATGCAAGAACAAGACAGATAGATAGGGATGGGGTAGAAGACCAGAGGCACACAGAGAACTCAGGAAGCACAAGGCAATGAGGCAGCTGAAGACACAAGTCAATAAAGGCCAAGAATATGCAGACTCCATGAGTGAGAGGAAAAGCAATGTTAGTGGACAACCTAGAGAGGTGGGAAGGAAGCCCAAGAGGGATGGGAAACATATATATGCTTAGAGCTGATTCGTGTTGCTGTACAGCAGCAGCCAATACAACACTGTAAAGCAATTATCCTCTAATTTAAACAAATAGCACGTTATCCACAGCCAAGAGAGTGGCTATTGGGACTTTTTATTTCCCTTTAAAAAGTTTTAATTGCAGTAAGATACACATAATGCGAAGTTTGCCATCTTGCCCGTTTTTAGAGCACACACAGCTCGATGGGAGCTTTCAGTTTCCTTACTTTCTTCATGAAACACAGAAACATCTGGAAGGAGGGAGTCTCTGTTTCTTAAAGACCCCAACCCAATGCACAAGAGGTGAGAGCAGAGGCTCGAAGATAAGCAGACCCAAGTGCAGATCCTCTTTCTGCAACTGCTGTGATGGGCCTTTGGACAAGTTGTGAGACCTGATAAGCCTTGACATCTTCATCTGTATCATGGGCACAGAGCAGGCAGGACAGCTCGGTGATGGGGAAATGCAGGCAGATTGGCTCTGGCACAGACAGAAATGGGATGCTGGGCACATTTCTTCTCTCCCTGAGCCTCAGTGATCTCACCTGTAAAGTGGGAAATTATAGTGCCTCCCTTGAAACTTTATACAAGGATCCAATGACATAACCCTCACAGTATTCCTCATGCTGTAAATTCTTTTTTTTTAATTGATTGATCATTTTCTCTTTGTATTTCTTCTTATTATTATTTAAGTATAGCTGATGTAGACTGACTGTAAATTCTTGATCATTGGGAGCTACCTCTTCACTGAACTCTTTAACTCTGGTTAAAACAGCCAGAGCTGAATTAGGAAATGTGTATGGGTTTTAAAAAGTGTTTCTCTAGTGGGAAAGAATAAGGCCACGACTTAAATCTCTAGGCGGCAGAAACTCTCCGTGCCATAGAAAACACCGTCTTTCACGTGTTAAAAAGTCGCCCTGGTACAAATCAAGGTCGGTCCTCCCACTGTTCCTCCTGTTCAGCGGCAGTGGCTGAGGCCAAGTCCGGGATTTAGATGGAAGCTTCCACCTGAGCTTGCCAGCAGGGACTCCTCCTGGCCCCAGATTTTGGAGCAATAAATAAGGCTCAGAGGCAATGACCTGGTAGGGCAGCCGTCTGGCAGAGCAGCAGGCTGGTGGGAACGAATGGGTTGCAGTGGGGGGCCCCAGTCTGCCTGTCTGCTCCCGCGGTAACAAACAGATACACACAGGCCATGAAAAGCCTCTGCTGTGCTTGGTCCTTCTGCCTCCCCCCACCAGCCCGGCCCAGCCCTCTCCTTCCCCTAACTGTTCTTTCTACTCCACTAGCCCTTTGCAGCTCAATCCGTAAACATGAAGCAGCACGTCACTGGCCCATCACCCCATCACCCCGACATCGTGAGTTTGATGGCACCGTGCAGAGCCTGTCTGTATCCCCCCCTCCCCGTCTCTCTCGGCCTTTCTCCATTCCTCTGCTTCTCTATCTCTGTCCCACTTGCTCTCTCCTCCACCTCTCCTGTTCCTCTCTTTTTCCCTCTTGAACTCCTCTCTCTGTTTTCCTCTAGCTCTCTACTTCTCTGTCTCACCTCTAGGTCTGTTGCCCAGTTCCCTCTGAAGCCCCGTGTCTCTGTATTTCTTGGTCTTTCTAGTTCCCTCTCACCAACCTGCTGTGTGACCTGATGGAACGCCTTTGCCCTCTCTGGCTCTTCATCTCTTCTCTGTAAAATGAGGCTCTTTAGCAAATGTTTTTAACAAGGCTCTGACAGCCACGCCCAGTCAAGGCCTAGCTTCACCTTGGACTGAAGGTCAGCCAGCACCTCTATACAACCACATGAGCTGTTAAAATATTTAAATAATTACCCTGCTGGTGAGAGCTACTTGCCTGAGCCCCTAAGATCACCCCCTATCATTCTGCCTCCTCACGCTTCTGTAGGCTGTGCTATGTGCTCAGTCATGTCCCACTCTTTGCAGTCCCACAGACTGTAGCCCACCAGGCTCCTCTGCCCATGGAATTCTCCAGGAAAGAATACTGGAGTAGGTTGTCCTTTCCTACTCCAGGGGATCTTCCCGACCCAGGAATTGAACCTGCATCTCTTGGCATCTCCTGCATTGACAAGTGGATTCTTCACTATGAGTCCCACCTGGGAAGCCCACACCTGCTTCTAATTCCTACAAATTACAAAGGAAAGTACCCAAATCTGGCGCAGCCAGGAGTGTCAACAACTTCGCATTCTGATTGGATGCTTTCCTCTGTTTGTCTTAAACGATAATCCTGTTGTTTAAGCCATCCAGTCTATGGTATTTTGTTTTAGCAGCCTGAGCCGGCTGAGATTCCCACCAATGGGCTTTGAGTAGAAATGTTACTTATCATTTCCCCATTTGTGCAAATAATTGCTGGTGTGAGGCCCCTTACTCTGTTGTGGGAGTCAGACAGCCACCGGGAGCCTGACGCTCATTGAAAATGTGACATGAGGGACTTCCCTGGTGGTCCAGCCTTAGCCAGGCTCTGAGCTCCCAAGGCAGGAGGCCCAGGTTTGATCCCTAGTCAGAGCACTAGATCCCACATGCTCCAACTAAGAGTTCATGTGCCGCGGTTAAAGATCTCATACACTGCAACTAAAGATTCTGCATGCTACAGCAAAGATCAAAGATCCTGTGTGCTACAGCTCAGTCAGTTCAGTCACTCAGTCATATCTGACTCTGCAATTCCCATGGACTGCAGCATGCCAGGCTTCTCTGTGCATTACCAACTCCCAGAGCTTGCTCAAACTCATGTGCATCAAGTCGGTGATGCCATCCAACCATCTCATCCTCTGTCATCCCCTTCTCCTCCTGCCTTCAATCTTTCCCAACATTAGTGTCTTTTCCAATGAATCAGTTCTTCGCATAAGGTAGCCAAAGTATTGGAGCTTCAGCTTCAGCATCAGTCCTTCCAATTAATATTCAGGACCGATTTCCTTTAGGATTGATTGGTTTGATCTTCTTGCTCTCCAAGGGACTCTCAAGAGTCTTCTCCAAAACCAGTTTTAAAACATCAGTTCTTCAGAGCTCAGCCTTCTTTATAGTCTAGCTCTCACATCTATACATGCCTACTGGAAAAACTATAGCTTTGACTAGATAGACCTTTGTTGGCAAAGTAATGTCTGCTTTTTAATAGTGCCATAATTAAGTTCCTAACTTAGTGCCACAACTAAAACCTGGCATACCCAAATAAATAGATATAAATATTTAAAGAAGAAAATGTCACATGAGAGAAAAACAAACTTTTATTGTTTTAAATAACTGAAATCAAGGGTTGTTTGTTCCAGGAGCATAAGTCAACTTTAAAAATCAGCATTTATTGATGACAACAACATATTAATATTTTATTTATTGCATGATATGTGATTTGGTTGTTGGAGGATTTGTTTTGTTTTGAAGGTTATTTTTTGGTGTTTTTCTTTGTGGGAGGTTACATTTACTCAGTTCTTACTACATACCAGACACAGGTTTTTATATATGATCTCAGTAATCCTCTAAGGGAAATCATTCCTTCTTTTATTCATTTATTCAATAAATATTTGTGGAGTGCCAATCAGGAGCAAGGTGAAGAAGATAGACAGAGTTGACCTTGACCTCATGGAGTTCAGTCTGTGCAAGGAAGGGTGTTGAGGCGGATGTAATTAAATAATCTAACAGAAGAATAGAAACTTAAACTGCAATTGTGTCTCTGAGAAACTTCGTGCTGTGACCGTGGATCACGAGGGAGTCTACTCTAGACTGAGGGTGGGAGTGTTGTGTTGGGGAAAGCTTCCCAGGACTTTCTCAAAATGAAGTCAGATGAGCCTAGGCTAATATCATTATTATTCCATTTTACTGTTGAGAAAACTAGTGTTTCCACAAGATGGCTTGTAAATGTCAGAACTAAAATTTAAACCAAGCTCTAACTCAAAGTTAACCTTAACCACTGTAACCACTATCTGTACTATAGACATACCTTTGTATTCAGAATAAAATCAGTAGTCAGCATTAAGAGAATTATTCAGATTTTCAACTTGGTCTCAATATTCTAAGTAAAACTAGAATTTGGATCAGATTATGATGTTTCCCAAATCATCCAGCTGCGTGAGTATGGAGACATATTTTAAATGTTTAAGTAAATATACTTGGGGTGGAGTCAAGTATGCCATTTCCTAATTCACTTAGAAAAGAAATAGAATTGAAGATTTAAAAAAAAAAAAAAAAGAAAGAAAGGCAGCATCAGCTAAACTAGCAATAAAAAGAGCAATTAGAAATCAATTTTTGAGCCACGATAAAGAAAAAGCCCCATCCCATTCCCTGCCACATCTCTTCAAAACAGATGATAAGTTAATTCTCAGCTCTTTGCAATTCATATTGTCTGTTCTCCAAAGGAATTCTACAGCACAGCATATCAGTATGGTTAATTATATCATGCTTATAAAGCATTTTGTAAGTAAAAATTGCTGTTGAAGGAACAGGACAGTTGCTAGCAAAAAATAAAAAGGCAGAAGTTGAAGGATGGAAGAAAACCAGGTATCAAGATTTCCCCAACTCTAACTTCAATCTTTCTAGACTCTGATTGAGCTAATATGCACTCATTTAATTCTCATCTGAAAACACACACACACACACACACACACACACACACACACACAAACCAGTCTTCCTTTTGGGGAACTATCATCTCTCTATTATAATGTGGTCATTGTGGGGCTGTAATAAGCAAGACCTTTTCCCTTTGGAAAGCCCTTCTGGAGATGCTCTCTTTCAACAATCTTGAGTATACAAGGAGGAGACCTGTGACCTAGGATACAGAATTCTGAGCAGAGGGATGCAGTGACAAGATTCCATGGATGCCAATTCTGTCCAGTTTGGAGAAAACACAGGGTGAAGTATTAAAAAAAAGAAAGAAAGAAAGAAAGAAAATCACTGTAAACATCAGGGGATAGAGTATTTAAAAAAAAAAAGAAAAAAAAAAACCAAAACCACTAAGTTGAGAATGACAAACAATTTCTTCTACCAGGAGCATCTCTCTTTAAATTCTAGTTCTTCAGTCTTCCCACTGATGAACCTTCTAGTGAAGTTCCTTCTGTTGCTTGCAACCAAAGATTCCTCAACTGAAAATCAGCTCTTCGCATCAGGGGGCAAAAGTAGAAAATCCTAAATGCACCACCAGGAAACTAATAGAGCTCATCAATGAACTTGATAAAGTTGCAGGATACAAAAAGAATACATAGAAATCTGTTGGCATTTCTATCACAATCTTATTTACCAATCACATCAAAAAGAATGAAATACCTAAAACTAAACCTTCCTAAAGAGGCAAAATATCTGTACTCCAAAAGCTACAAGACACTGATGAAAGAAACTGAAGATAACACAAACAGATGGAAAACTATACCATGTTCTTGAATTGAAAGAATCAGTATTGTTAAAATGGCCGTACTACTCAAGACAATCCACAGATTCACTGCAAAACTTATCAAATTATCAATGGCACTTTTCACAGAACTGAATTTAATTTTTTTTTAACTTACAGGAACACTAAAGATCCCACATAGCTAAAACAATCTTGAGAAAGAATGGATCTGGAGAAACCACAGTCTCTGATTTCAGATTATGCTACAAAGTTACAATAATCAAATCAGTATGGTATTAGCACAAAAACAGACACATAAATCAGTGGAACATGATAGAAAGTCTACAACCTATATTCTTATGTCAGTTAATCTACAACAAAGGAGGCAAGAATACATAGAACATAAAAGACAGTCTCTTTAATAAGAGACTGTGTAGCACAGGGAACTATATTCAATATCTTGTAATGACCTAGACTAGATTCTGAAAAAGAATATATTTGCATATATGTATGTGTACATATGTATTCATAAGATGTACATATGTATTCATAAGAGTTGTTTTGCTGCACACCTGAAATATTGTAAATCAACTATATTTTAATTAAAATTTTTTTTTAATTTTAAAAGAGTGAAATGTTCACCCCACCATTCCACTTCCAAGAATCTCCTATGCATTGGTGAAAATGTAAATTTGTACAACCACTGTACAATGAAGTGTATGGAGAACAGTATGGAGGTTCTTTTAAAAACTGAGAATAGAGTTACTGTATGACCCAGCAATCCCACTCCTAGGCTATATTCAGAGAAAACTCTATTTTAAAAAGATACATGATACCAGTCAGAATGGCTGCTGTCCAAAAGTCTACAAGCAATAAATGCTGGAGAGGGTGTGGAGAAAAGGGAACCCTCTTACACTGTTGGTGGGAATGCAAA
>SJYC01051893.1:0-12458 GCA_006408675.1 Madoqua kirkii
AATGGATAAAGAGGATGTGGTACACACACACACACACACACACACACACACACACACACACACGCAATGGAATACTACCCAGCCATAAAAAAGAATGAAATAATGCCATTTGTAGCAACATGGGTAGAACTAGAGATTAAGTGAAATAAATCAGACAAAGACAAAAATGGTATCACTTATATGTGGAATCTCAAAAAAATGATGCTAATGAACTTATTTACAAAACAGAAATAGACTCACAGACATAGAAAATAAATGTATGACTGACTACCAAAGGGAAAAGGGTGGGGAGGGATAAATATGGAATTTGGAATTAACAGATACACCCTGCTATATAACATAGATAACCAACATCTACTGTGTAGCACAAGAAACTATATTCAATATCTTGTAATGACCTATAAGAGAAAATATTCTGAAAAAGAATATATTTGCATATATGTGTATGTACATCTGTATTCATAAGTCATTTTACTTCAATATAAAATTTTTTTAATTTTTAAAAGAGTGAAATGTTCGTTCATTCACCTGATCATTCTACTTCCAAGAATCTATTCTAAGAAACAATGGATAACGTCAATGTTCAAAGCAGCCTTGCTTATGAAACTGAAAGTGAAAGCCACTCTAAGTGTTAGGGATATAAGGAAATGGTTAGCAATTATGCAAACTCCTATGGGCACTTTATTCAGGATGTTGTGCTAATCTTGGTTTTGGTGACCAAGAGAATGTACCTCATAGATCTCTGACTAAAGGGGAAGTAACTGACCAAGAACCCAAGGGCTACCGCTGGAAAGCTATCACTATATTTGCATGGTGGCCATGCATCCCATGAGGTGCTTCCAAAAAATGTCTGGGAGCAGCAGGATATCAAGACAAGTTATCCTGGGAGACTTGAGACTCCTCTGACAGCCAACATTGTCTCAAGATCTCCCTGATGGCTTGTGAATTTTCCTAAGCTGCATGATAGTCTAGAATACTTCCACCTAACCTCTCATCCCTCTCTCCTTCACTCAGGGTCAGATTTGCATTGTGGCCTTATGGATCCTCTAGCCTTCTCATTTCACATGCTAGCAAGGTAATGCTCAAAACCCTTCAAGCTAGGCCTCAATATCACATGAACCAACACTGCCAGATGTACAAGCGGGATTTAGAAAAGGCAGAAGAACCAGAGATCAAATTGCCAACAAACACTGAATCATAGAAAAAGCAACAGAATTCCAGAAACACATGTACTTCTGCTTCATTGACTATACTAAAGCCTTTGACTGTGTGGATCATAACAAACTGTTGAAAATTCTTAAACAGGTAGGAATATCAGATCACCTTACCTGCCTCCTGAGAAACCTGTATGCAGGTCAAGAAGCAACAGTTAGAACCAGACATGAATAAATGGACTGGTTCAAAATTAGGAAAGGACTACATCAAGGCTGCATATTGTCACTCTGCTTATTTAACTTAAATGCAGAGTACATTGTGTGAAATGCTGGGCTGGATGTAGCTCTAGCTAGACTCTTGAAAAACTATGGACAGAGGTTCATAACATTGTACAAGAAGAGGTAACCCAAACTGTCCCCCAGAAAAAGAAATGCAAGAAGGCAAAGTGGTTGTCTGAGGAGGCCTTACAAATAGCCAAGAAAAGAAAACAAGTGAAAAGCAAAGGAAAAGAAACAGTATTCCCAACTGAATGCAGAGTTCCAGAGAATAGCAAAGAGAGTTAAGCATGCTTGGGGCTGGTGCACGGGGATGATCCAGAGAGATGATATGGGGTGGGAGGTGGGAGGGGGTTTCAGGATTGGGAGCTTGTGTACACCTGTGGCTGATTCATGTCAATGTATGGCAAAACCAATACAGTACTGTAAAGTAGAATAAAGTAAAAATAAAATTTAAAAAAAAAGAGTTAAGAAACTCTTCTTAAGTGAGCAATGCAAAGAAACAGAGGAAAACAGTAGATTGGGAAAGACTAGAGATCTCTGTAAGAAAATTGGAGATACCAAGGGAAACTTTCATGAAATGACAGGCACAAGAAAAGGCAAAAATGGCAGAAGCAGAAGAGATTAGGAAAATGTGGCCAGAATACACAAAAGAACTGTACAAAAAAAAACTCTTAATGACCCAGATAACCATGATTCTGCGGTCACTCACCTAGAGTCAGACATCCTGGTGTGTGAAATCAAGTGGGCCTTAGAAACCATTGCTTCAAGCAAAGCTAGAGGAGGTGATGGAATTCCAGCTGAGCTATTTAAAATGCTAAAAGATGATGCTGTTAAAGTGCTGCACTCATTATGCCAGCAAATTTGAAAAATTCAGCAGTGGCCACAGGACTGGAAAAGATCAGTTGATCAGTTTTCATTCCAATCCCAAAGAAACACAATGCTAAAGAATGTTCAAACTACCATACAGTTGCACTCATTTCACTGCCAGCAAGATTATGCTCAAAATCCTTCAAGTTAGACATCAGTAGTATGAACCAAGAACTTCCAGATGTACAAGCTGGACTTAGAAAAGGCAGAGGAACCAAAGATTAAATTGCCAACACTTGCTGGATCATAGAAAAAGAAATGGATTTTTTAAAAAAATCTACTTAAATCAATCTGTTTCATTGACTATGCTAACGTCTTTGACTGTGTGAATCACAACAAATTGTGGAATATTCTTAAAGAGATGGAAATACCAGATCACCTTATCTGCCTCCTGAGAAGCCTATATGCTGGAAAAGAAGACAGAACTGAACATGGAACAATAGACTGATTCAAAATTTGGAAAAGAGTACATCAAGGCTGTGTATTGTCATCCCACTTACTTAACTTATATATAGAGTACATCGTGAGAAATGCCAGGCTGGATGAATCACAAGCCGGCATCAAGATTGCTAGGAGAAATATCAGCAGCCTCAGATATGCAGATAATACCACTTTAATGGCAGAAGCTGAAGAGTAATTAAAGAGCCTCTTGTTGGAGGTGAAAGAGCAGAGTGAAAAAGCTGGCTTAAAACTCAACATTCAAAAAATGAAGATCATGGCATCCAGTCCTATCACTTCATGGCAAATAGATAGGGAAAATGTTGAAACAGTGTCAGTTTCCATTTTCTTGGGCTCCAAAATCAATGCAGGTGGTGACTGTAGCCATTAAATTGAAAGATGCATGCTCCTTGGAAGAATAGTTATGACAAACCTAGCAGTGTATTAAAAGCAGAGACATCACTTTGCCAAAAAATGTCCATATAGTCAAAGGTATGGTTTTTTTCAATAGTCTAGTACAGATGTGAGGGTTGGACCATAAAGATGGCTGAATGCCAAAGAATTAATACTTTCAAACTGTGGAGCTGGAGAAGACTCTTGACAGTCCCTTGGATAGCAAGGAGATCAAACCAGTCAATCCTAAAGGAGATCAGTCCTGAATATTCACTGGAAGGACTGATGCTGAAGCTGAAGCTCCAATATTTTGGCCACCTGATGTGAAGAGCTGACTCATTGGAAAAGACCCTGATTCTGGGAAAGATGGAGATGCAGGAGGAGAAGGGGATGACAGAGAATGAGATCACTGATGGCATCACCGACTCAGTAGACATGAGTTTGAGCAAGTTCTGGGAGATAGTGAAGGACAGAGAAGCCCAGTGTGCTGCAGTCCAGGTGGGGAGTCACAAAGAGTCAGATACGACAGAGCAACTGAACTACAAAGTCTTCTCCAGCTCCCTCCCTTTTTCCTTTCACAAGCATGTCCCCTAATAAAATCCTTAATCCTGTCTTGTTATCTACTTCTCAGAAAGCAGGAATTAACTGGAACTAACTCCCTAGAACTAACACAGGTAACGGCAGATGTGGACTGAGAAAACAGGCAGTAAGCTGGGGATTTGAGACTAACTCACCCACTGCAGGGAAATGTGAAGAAGATGGTCTCCCAGTTGGTAGGTGAATATGGATAGCCTCTGTCACTAGGTGGTGGCCAAACTGCTAAAAATTTCACCAAGAGTAATCTGGGAAAGTTTCCCCATGAAAGGAAATGCTATAGCAAGGGTGACAGAGGATGAGATGGTTGGATGGCATCACCGACTCAACGGACGGGAGTCTGAGCAGACTCTGGAAGTTGGTGATGGACAGGGAAGCCTGGCATGCTGCAGTCCATGGGGTTGCAAAGAGTCAGACACGACTGAGCAACTGAACTGAACTGAGTGATGTAAGTGGTTTAAAAGTAAGGGGGCAGCAATGCAGAGCTGGCTGGTTACTACCAAATTGTATTGATGTCCTACAGAAGACTATGGAGAGAGTGGAGGCTGTTAACAAAGAATTAATGGCAAAGTGTTAGACCCAGAGAGACTTTATTTTCTATAAAGGAAGAGCAGACACAGCTGAATAGCAGGCTGATAACTTATTTAACTCCAGAGATGTTTGTGTGTTTAGCCAAGGTAGGTGTGTTGTGCAAAGGTTAGGGGCCTGGTTGGGAAAAGTGGGATCCTGAAATTTGGGATAGAGATATCTAGTTGGTGACCAACCAGGATATGAAGGACATGGATTCTGCAAACCGCCGCCTGGAGTCTCTGGGGTTGCACAGGTGGCCCGCTCTTCCCCAGTAAGAGCTCCACTGTGCTGGAAGATTCTGCAGAAACTCTACCTGAGAAGGCAACAGGTGCTCCCCCTCGGGAGCTGCCCTCTGATCCTTTTGTGGATGCCAGGCCAGTAACTAGGGTTAAATCCTAGGATAAGCTGGCTGGTGATGTGCTGGGCTTGGTAAGGGAGGAGAGAGGATACATTCCTAATGACCTGAAAGAATTATCCAGCATGTACCTCCATGCTGCTTGCCCCAGACTGCCCCGAGACAATGCCTGTGCCTGTCAGGGTTGCTGAGACAGTCCTGTTTCCTGGGAGGCATTGGACTCCTGTGGTCAATAAGAATACAGAAATAGATGTGAATTCAGTTTCTTATCAAATATAGTCTACATTTACAGGCACACACAGAAAAAGGAGAGGAATCCAAAAGAAAGGAGTGCTTATCCACCAAAAGATACTTTCAAGAATGTTTGGGCTTTATTCATAAAACATAAAAACTGTAAACAACCCAAGCGTTTATCAATGGATGAATAGACTGTGGTGTAGGATACAACAGAATCACAATATAAGAGCAGGATAACAATAACAAGGAAATGGATGCATGCATGCCCAGTCGCTTCAGTTGTGTCTGACTCTTTGTGACCCCATGGACTGTAGCCCGCCAGGATCCTCTGTCCATGGGATTCTCCAGGCAAGAATACTGGAATGAGTTGCCACGCCCTCCTCCAGGGAATCTTCCTGACCCAGGGATGAAATCCACATATCTTATGTCTCCTGCATTGCAGGCAGACTCTTTACCCCTGAGCCACGGGTAAAACCCAACAAAGAGTAGAGCTACATGCTCTAACAAGATAGATGAATCTCATGAATGTCGTGTTGAATAAGAGAAGTGATACCGACAAGGGATATTCCATATGAGTCCATATATATTAAGTTCAAAATCATGGGGACTATTGCAAGAAGGACCAAACTAAGGGTACCCTGGGAGAGGTGAACACTGATTGAAAAGGGAATTGAAGTTGTGTGGAGTGTTGTTGGAAACACTGTTTTTCTTGATCAAGATGGTGGATACCTTTCTGTATAGGTAAAAATTCATCATAATTTGGACACTTAAAATTTGTATACTTTATCATATGATTGCTAGGATTCAATAAAATGTTTCAAATACAATAAAAAGATGAGAGAGTACACCAAAATGTTAACACTGGCCATCTCTGTTTGATGGAATTATGAAGAATTTTTAATCCCTTGAATATAAGTTTCTGCATTCCTTCAATTTTCCCTGAAGAGTGTATTTGTCAAAAAGCAAAAACAACAAGTTTGATTCTTAAGACGGGAAATATATCAGGCAGTGATGTGGTGACTTCACACTGATGTCAGACGTGGGGCACTTTGCATGCAAAGCTGTTGTCATGAACTGTCTGGGTTACAGAAAACAGCACTCTTTGTCCTGCTTTTGCCCAATTCATCACAATCCTAAAGCAATAACAGCACTGACAGTATAGTTAACTAACTCTATCTATGGTAATGTTCTCTAGAAATTAAAACTTGAGTCTGTAATTTGGAACCCCAAAGCCATGGTACTTCAAGTATCTAGGCCCACTGCACATTGTTCCTTAAAAAGTACCAACAATACCTCAAATCAAGCCACAACTATAGACCTGTAAATGTAAGCCAGTATTATGTCTGGGCAAATACCTCAATTCCACTTGCATCTTAATAGTTGTTTTCCAATATTGAAGCTGCTAATGCTTTTGTTGCCTCTTAATGACTATTCTTAGCAAACAAATTTTGTGCCTTACAATTAGTGATTTTCTTCCTAATTATGGCTTTTTTTAATTTTCACATGAGATGACAAAAATTTTATGTTTTACCCATGAGCTAGCTTATTACTTAATGAAAATTTGTCTAATAGCAGGCTTTTAGATACCCTGTCAAAATCAAAAGCAGCATTCAAAGAAGAGAGAGGTTGCTTTCAAAATTAATTTCTGGGTAGAGCCTGGGAGTGAGACTTAGGAGGCATAATTTCTTCCAAAAAGATTAAAATAGATCTTCTTACTTGGAGTCCATGGTGTTTAAAAGTGTTAAATATGTCTCTCTCCTTCCCTCCCTCTGTGTGTCTCTCTCCCTCTCCTTTCCCCCTCCCTCTTGTGTGCCTTTTTCTTTGCCTATGATACACAGATATACATACCCAACCTTTGGCATTCAAACTGCAGAATGGGAAAGGATTACTCTCCTGTGTTAAAGTCTGGTAATTTCAACATTGCTATATGATCAGCTGTCAGAGTACCTAATTTTCCACCTAGGCTTAGATTATTTAATTTCACTTCCACCCCTCACCCTCCACCCAGAAGCATTTGGCATGTCAAATGCTAGCCAGGACGCTCTGTCCTGGGACAAATATCCTACCTGTTCTCTGGGTTTTAAACCATAAATACAGCAAGCTGGGGTGGAACACAATCCAATATTGTCCCCTAAGCAAGCAGCCCTATTCTCTCTGGCAGATGCAGTCTGGTTCACTTGGCTGGGTTTGTTAATAATATGGAGGAGAAGCGAACTTGATCAAAAAGTAGTGACTCATTTTTCTCATCGAATAAAATCCATAAAAGATTTAGGCACGACGCAAACAATTTACATCTTAAATATTCATGCCCTCGTCTCAGCCCTGAAATGACATTTAAATTGTGTCTGGGAATTTGTTGTGAGCTAACTGCCATGGCCCACTTCGGAGGGCTTCAAAGACTAGGAGAGAGAGGGAAATATTGAGATCCGTTTTCCATTTGAGAGATTTACGAGGGAGCAAATGAAATTCACTTCTGCTCTCAGACCTGGCCCCCTGGGAAAGGAAACACTGTCCGAATCAAGTAAATAAGGTCCTTTGTGTCAGCAAAGGCTGTGGTGGATGAAATTAATGTTCAAGTGAACCTGGAATTTCTCAAATAGGCTATTTAAAACAAAGTTTCTCGGCTTCAGAACTGTTGATATTTGGGGCTGGATAATTTTATTGTGGGGGCTGTTTGTGCATTGTAGGATGTTTAGCAGTATCCTTACAGGCCAATAGCATTCACCAAGATGTGACAACCAAAAATGTCTCAAGACATTGCAGAATGTTCCAGAGGGTGGGGGTGGTGGGAGGAAGGAAGATCACATCTCTCTTGGTCAAGAACCACTGTTTCAAAGGCAAAGAAGTCATTTGTCCCTGCTTTATCCTAAACTTGGTGAGATAATTTTTCTTTTTGACTTTTCCCTTCTTCCAGCATTTTTAAAATTGAGCTATAATTGACATATGCATTATGTAAGTTTAAGCTGTACAACATGTATAGACATATTGATACATTTATATATTACAATATCATGTCACATAGTTGCTATTTCCTTTTGTGGTGAGAACAGCTAAGATCTACTCTCTAAGCAACTTTGAAGTCTATAATTCAATTTTGTTGATTATAACCACTATGCTCTACAGTAGATCTTCAGGCATTATGTATCCACTAAATATCCAAACGTAGTTGTAAGTTTGTACCCTTAAACAACATCTCCTCAATTCCCACAACAACACCCCAACCCCTGGTAACCACAGTTCTATTGTCTGTCTATGAATTTGTTATTTTTAGTTTCTACATATAAGGCAGATCATAAGGTATTTATTTTTCTCTGTTTGACTTATCTCCCTGAACATAATGCCCTCTCCATTCATCCATATTGTCACAAATGGACAATTAGTTGACTCACTATTTGCCAACCACTCATGGATTACCTACCATGTGCCCAGCTTTGCTGTAGGCACGTGGGATACAACAGTGGAGAACACAGGAAAAAAAACAATTTTTCTTTCACAGAGTTTGCATTTTTGCAGTGGATAAAGCCAGCATAGAAAATAAGTAAATCTGTGACCTGAAAGAAAAAGTAGAATGGGGGAGGAGGACCTAGAGTGCTAAGAATTTGGAGTCAGGGTAGGTTACAATGTGGAAAGAGCAATGTTTGAGCAAAGAATTGAAGGAGGTGAGTGAGTGAAGAGAAAAGGCGAAGTGATGTGTGACAGTCAGAAGGAACCATCAACCCAAAGATCCTGAGATGGGAGGAGAGCAGGAGGGTGTGTGGAGCAAAGTGAGAGGGGAGAAAATAGCAGGAGCTGAGGTCAGGAAAATGGTAGAGACAGATCCTGGGCGGCCTCGTTGGCGACTGTAAGGACCTGGGCTCCCACAGAGGTCGAAATGAGGAGGTTGCGGAGCAAATAAATGACACGATCTCACATTTGAACAGTCACTGCCTGCTGTGCTGGGAATAGACTGAAGAGAAACAAGTTTGAAACAAGGAAATCAGTTAGGAGGTTTTTGCAGTAATCCAAGTGAAAGATGATAGTGGCCAAGGGCAATGGAGGTGGAGAAGTGGCTGATCTATAGATATGTACTGAACTGTAGATATACGCTGAAGGAAGAGCCAAGAGGGTTTCCTGCAGGGTTGGGCATGGGATGCAAAGGAAAAAGACATTTGACCTCATCATTTGCAAGGATGGAGCTGAAATCAACTAACATGAGGAAGGCTAGAACAGATTTAAATAGGGAGAAAGAGCTGAAGTTTGGTTTTGAATATGTTGAATTCAAGCCATCTATTGGAAAGAAGTGCAAACTAGAGAAATAAATTAGAGTTGTCACTATAAATATGATACCCAAAACCATGAGGTTTGATGAGATCATCAAGACAAAGAATATGAAGAACGGAAAAGGACTAAGAAATGAGTTCACTATACTCCAACAGTAAGAGTTTGGGAACCAGCCAAGGGTTCTGAGAAAGTGCAGTGAATAGAGTAAAGGAAACCAGGGGAGCATATAACCTAGAGGTCAGGAGAGAAGGTGAGATGAACTATGTCAAGTAAGGCTGCTGGGTCAAACAACCACTGGTTTTAACAACATGAAGGTCAACATGGAGGTCATTGGTGACCTTCACAAAAGCATTTTTAGTGTAGTGCTGGAGCTGTAGCAAATTGGAGCGAGCTTCTTTTAATGGAAGGGAAAGAAGTGAAACTAGGCAGTATATAAAGATCTTTTGAGTTTCAGTGCAAAGGAAAGAAAAGAAATGAAGTGGTATCTGGTAGACAGAGTGGGGTCAAGAAAAATGAACATTTTTTTTCCATTTTGCAACAGTTTTAAATTTACAGAATTATTATGAAAATAGTATGAGTTCACAGTTATCCCATACCCAGTTCCCTATTATTAGTATCTTAGATGTATTTTAGTATTTGTATTTGTATTTTAGTATTTGTCACAATTTGTGAACCAATACTGATATGTAGTTATTAATCCACTTATTCGGATTTCCTCAGTTTTTCCCTAATACCCTTTCTCGATTCCAGAATCCCATCCAGGACATCACACGACATTTAGTAGACATGTTCCTTAGGCTCCTCAGTTGGACAGTTTCTCAGACTTCCCCTGTTCCTTATGACCTTGACAGTTTTGAGGATTATTAATATTAGTTGGATATATTGTAGACTGTCCCTCCATTTGGATTCACCTGATATTTTTCTCGTGTTAGATGGAGATAATGTATTTGGAGGAGGAAAAATACAGAGGTAAAGTGCCCTTCTCATCACATCGTATATACATCTTACTGCTATACTCCCATCATTATCAAGTTCTTTCTTCCTTCCTTCTTACTTTCTTTGATATTTTTCACTGCCACTTCAAGAAGCTCCAGGCTTATCTTGTATATTTCCTGACCAAGCCTTAAAATCAGTATCTCTAAGTAGCCTGGTTCAAAGGGGTGTTTTTTTTAAGATGGAAGAAAGAATAGTGTGTTTACAAATGATGAAAATTATTCAGAAATGAGAAGAAAATAATGATGTAGGAGGATGGGCACATGTGGGAAGGCAGGGGTGGTGAATGCCAGTGCCAGGACATGGGAGATGAGGTTGTGGGTCAATGTCAGCTCACTTCGAGTGGATTCATTTTTACCAATGAAATAAGAAACATGATCACCAGCTGAGAACGGGCAGCAGATGGGGTTTGAGAAGAGAGAAGAAAAGGTATTTAAAAATTGTTCAAAAAAGTAATAGATACTATGGAAAACAGCATGGATATTTCCCAAAATGGTTATAAATAGAGCTACCATATGACCCTAAAATCCCACTGCTGGGTGTTTAGGCAAAAGAAAGTGAAATTGGTATCTTGAAAGATATTAGCATTCCTATATTCCTTGCAGCACCATAACCAAGATATGGAAACAACCTAAACAGTCATCAGTGGATGAGTGGATAACGAGAATGTAGCATACATATCTATCTTCCCAGTGCAGGAGATGGAAGAGATGGTTTCAATCCCTGGGTTGGGAAGGTTCCCTGGAGTATGAAGTGGCATCCCACTCTAGTGTTCTTGCCTTGAAAATGCCATTGACAGAGGAGCCTGGTGGGCTACAGTCCATGGGGCTGCAAAGGGTCAGACATGACTGAGTGAGCACACAGTATATGCATACAATGAAATATTATTCAGCCTTCAAAAACGAAGGAAATCCCAGGATGTGCTATAACATGGATGCACCTTGAGGACACCATGCCGAGTGGAAGTGAAAATCACTCAGTCGTGTCCGACTCTTTGCGATCCCATGGACCCATGGAATTCTCCAGGCCAGAATACTGGAGTGGGTAGCTCTCCCTTTTCCAGGGTTGCATACAATGAAATATTATTCAGCCTTCAAAAACGAAGGAAATCCCAGGATGTGCTATAACATGGATGCACCTTGAGGACACCATGCCGAGTGGAAGTGAAAATCACTCAGTCGTGTCCGACTCTTTGCGATCCCATGGACCCATGGAATTCTCCAGGCCAGAATACTGGAGTGGGTAGTCTCTCCCTTTTCCAGGGTATCTCCCCAACCCAGGGATCGAACCCAGGTCTCCCACATTGCAGGCAGATTCTTTACCAGCTGAGCCACAAGGGAAGCCCAGTGAAATTAGTCAGTCATAAAAGAACACGTGGGCCTCCTGTGGCTGATTCATGCCGATACATGGCAAAAGCCATCACAATATTGTAAAGTAATTATCCTCCAATTAAAACAGATTAATTTAAAAAGGACAAATGCTGCACAATTCAGCTCACATGAGGCATCTAAACTAGTCAAACTCATGGAGTCAGAAATTAAAACGGTGGTGGCTAGGGACTGGGAGTGGGGAATTTGGAGAGTAAAGGGCAGAGCTTTTTCCTTTTGGAGAAATCAGTCACAGTCACAAGAATTTGTGATAAGGACCAAATGAGATGATGTTGGATGCTGGTAAGATGCTTGGAATAGTGGTTCTCTAAGTGAGGTCCCTGGACTACGAGTCTCAAAAGCACCCAGAAATGTGAAAAAGGCAATCCTCAGGTCCTTCCCTAGACAACTACTCTGGGGATGGAGTCCAGTAATCTCTGTTTTAACAAGCCCTTGAACTAATTTTGATGCATGCTAAAATTTGAGTATCACTAGAACAATGCTACTGATTACAGTAAACAGAATGACTTCTCATTTTAATTATCATGATCATCACTACGTTTGTTGTGAAATAGCTTTCCAATGCAAGAAAATTTTTAATTATTTTTCTAGTGAGACAATAATATATAACATTATTAATAATATATTTCTAGGCAATAATCTAAATACTTTATATGCATTATTTTAGCTAATTCTGTCAACAATGTCCTAGTTGCATTTTATTATAATTCTCAACTTACAGATGGTGAAACTGAGGATCAGATTAAGCAGTTCTCTGAAGTTCACACAAGTAGTCACATACAAGATCTGGATTCAAACTTAGGATTCCCAGTAGCCCTGAAAATCAAAATTACTCTTTGGAGTAATTACTCTTTGGAGTTATATCACTTCTAGTCTTTCTAACCAAGGATAAAGAGAAATTGGTTGTTACCAACAACATAAATATGTAAT
>SJYC01051894.1:0-26376 GCA_006408675.1 Madoqua kirkii
CACACACACACACACACACACACACAAAATGTCTAAAATAAATTAGGTCACTAATTTTTTCAATAAAGGAATAATTTATCCCCCCAAAAGATATTTTCATTTATGAATACCTATACGAAGTGGACATACTCATTCTCAAGAGCATAAAAAAAGTAGTTGGCATTAAAATTTTGAAAGAAAAATGATTACAGTTGATGACATTGGTGAATTTCAATTCAGATTCTTGATCAAATAGTCATCTTGGTATGGGAATCACAGATAGCTTCAGCTTTGTCTTATGTCTAGGTTGGCTCAGTTTCCATTCATTTTGCCAGTTTTACTGGAGTTATGTTTTTATTTCTTTTTGACAAGTTCGAGTTATTTTTGAAAAGTTAAGTCTTTCCTCTTCCATGAAGCTTCCTTCTTTTTTAACAGTGGACTCTATCTCACTGAAAAATAATAATAATAAGGTCTTTAATAAATCAGCCAGTTAGTTGATGGCAAGGTAACTTTATTACCTGGATCATAAAATCATAGGACTTTCTAAAGAAGAAGAGTAACCATTCAAATTTAATATACATGAAAAGCTGCCAAACACTTCAGTTAATTAAAGGAATAAAATTCAAACAACCCAAGCCATTTCTTACTTAACAAAGATGAAATACTAAAATACTGTGGACTCTATCTCACTGAAAAATAATAATAATAAGGTCTTTAATAAATCAGCCAGTTAGTTGATGGCAAGGTAACTTTATTACCTGGATCATAAAATCATAGGACTTTCTAAAGAAGAAGAGTAACCATTCAAATTTAATATACATGAAAAGCTGCCAAACACTTCAGTTAATTAAAGGAATAAAATTCAAACAACCCAAGCCATTTCTTACTTAACAAAGATGAAATACTAAAATACTGTTGGTGTATGAACGTACTCATAGAAAATATTTCTTTGTTTAGCAATTAGGCCTTAAAATTAAAATTTTTTAATTCCTATTAAAATTCCTTGTCAGAGTAATTTCAGTTCTAGACTAAAGTCACAGAATTTTAGAGCTGAAAGGGAATTTATTAGAAATATCCATACCAACTCCATCATTTCCAAATGAAGAAACTGAGGCACAGAGTGCTTACCCAAGATCATACAGACAGACACTGGTAAATTCCTTTCATCTTTCCCAAGATTTCCGCTAGAATTTGGTTCAGGATCTTCTAGTTGTGAATTTAAAATTTCCTATCTTGAGAAAAAAATTTTTTTTTTCTAATTCCTAAAGTTTTATGTAACATATTAACCAACTTAATTCATTATCCCAGAACCATTGAAGGAAATGTTGACCCACTGAGCTAAATGTTTTGAATAATAGTATGATGACAAATTTGAACCTATTTTATTTAAAACCTATTACTTATCTCTATCACTTTATAAAATTCATTGAAATATAGATCAAACACTTTAAAACACACCTGCTATCATGATGTTCTCTGAAATATGAAGTTTCTGAAATACAGAAACCTTATCTTGGTTTCCATCTGCATACCAAGGACAGTGCCTACCACCCAGGAGCTACTCAATGAATTCAATCATTGAAGAGGTAAGAATTCAAAATATCTTGAAAAAAAATCTTAGAAGATACTCCATATATGAAATGTATTCATGAAAAGAATGGAATGTAAGGCACTAAAATCCACCTTAATGTTAGGTTGCTCTAACCCCTGGGCTCTGGAAATTCAAGCCTGGCTGAGGACATCTGCTCAGACCACATACTCACAAACTCCTCCAAGAACTCAAGCAGCTTTTCCTCCCTGTGGGGGTGTTCTTAGGCTCAGCCCAGCTGCCAAACAAACTCCATGTTACAACTGAAGCCCTTAAGAAACTTCTTGTCCTCAAGTTAAGAATAAAAAAAGCTTTTAATCAAAGAAAATCCATTCTCTTCGTGTGGGAAGGGCCTTGTTGTCACCTAGGCATGAGGGGAAGAAAATGGAATTAGATGTATTGTTTAAACATTCCATTTTCTGGCTCCCTTCTAAAGCCAGGAAAGAACTCACTCTCTAAAAGATCATAAGAGCATAAATGATCACAGCTCAATATGCTGTTCGTAAAAGCATAATCATTATTTCTTTATTTCTTACCCACTGAACTTCTCTTCATTATGATACCCCTATGGGCAGAAATCTATCTCAGTCTCATCCAAGCCCTACAAACACCATCTAAGAGAAGTTAATTAGGCAGTAGGCTGTATGGTGGCAGTTCCCTAAGACTGAGTCCAAGATCTGCTTCTTACTAGCTATGTGATCTTCAGCAAATCAGTTCACTTCTCTGTTTTCACTTAGCAGCAAAATAAGGATAATACAAGTACCTGTCTCATAGTACCACAATGTGTCTTAAATGAGATACCCTGTGCAAATGCTCAATAAACTTTTCGTTTGTTTTTGTTGCTAGGCAGCATGCATGATCTTTGTTCCCCAACCAGGAATCGAACCTGTGCCCCCTGCAGTGGAAGCGTGGAGCCCCAACCACTAGCCTGGCAGGGTATTCCCAGTGTTGTCATTTTTATTGCTAACTACTCCAGGTAATCAACTATGGCCTTTGTCCTCATTGCCATTGGAACATCTCCACACTGACACATTTATCACATTTTCTCTGTTACAGTGAGGGCTATCCTCCTCCTAGAAACTTACTAACTCCACAGTTACAAGCCTTGAAAAACCTTTCTCTAAAGACTCCAAATAACAATAATAATGTCAGCTAATAGTTACTAAGGGCCTACTCTGTATGTAGCATTTGCCAAGCATGTTAAATGTGCTACCTTAAGTTCTTATATAATCTTGCAATGTAGACTTCATTGTGAACTTCATTGTCTAAAAGTGGAAACTGAACCTCAGAGAATGAAGAGGTATTCCCAAGATTACCCAGCTAATAAGTGATGAGGCTACAATTCATATTCAGGTAGTCTGCATCCAGAATTTCATTCAGTACTCTGAAATGTTCTCTCCCCTTTCAGAAATCCATAGGTAATCCACCTGGGTTTCACTGTCTTCTAACTTTCCATGAGACTTAACATTAAATCTTGAACTAGACTCCCCAGTCCTTGAGAGCAAGGTCATCCTCCTATCCTTGGGTCCAGCAGAATACCTAATCTGATGCCTATAGCTAGTGAGTCGTTGCTAGTTGACTATCTCCCTCATTCCAACAGTCATCATATAAAGCAACTACAATTGTTTCAAATGACCTCATCTCCTACCTCTCTCTCTCTCTCATTCACTCTGATTGGGACTCATTGCCCTCCTTGCTCTTCCTTAAATACACCAGGCACACATCCACTTTGAGAAATTTGCATTTGCTGGTTTTGTTTCCTGGAATGTTCTTCCTACAAATATCCATGGGGCTTACTCTCTTGCCTCTTCTAGACCTTGCTCAAAAGTTCCCTTCTCCAGGACTTTCCCCGATTCCCTGTTTAAAATTAAAACCTCCCCGTTTCCTCAAGTTATTTAAAATGGAATTACCATATGATCCAGAATTCCCACTTCTGGGTATATATCCAAAGGAAATGAAACTATTATCTTCTTAAAAATGCGTATGGGAGTACAGTTGATTCACAGCGCTGTGTTAGTTTCAGATATGCAGCAAAGTGAACAAGTTTATATATATATATATATGTATATATATATGTGTATATATATATATATATGCTAAACGCATGCTACATCACTTCAGTCATGTCCAACTCTTTGCAACCCCATGGACTGTAACCCGCCAGGCTCCTCTGTCCATGGGATTCTCCTGGCAAGAATACTGGAGCAGGTTGCCATTTCCTCCTCCAGGGACACATACACACACACATATATATATCTCCACTCTCCACTCTTTTTTAGATTCTTTTCCCATTTGGCCATTACAGAGTATTGAGTAGAATTACCTGTGCTATACAGTAGGTCCTTATTAGTCAAATAGTCAGATACAACTGAGCAACAAGGCACACACACACAACACATATATATATCTCCACTCTCCACTCTTTTTTAGATTCTTTTCCCATTTGGCCATTACAGAGTATTGAGTAGAATTACCTGTGCTATACAGTAGGTCCTTATTAGTTATGTATTTTATATATAGTAGTGTGTATATGTCAATCCCAATCTCCTAATGAAACCATTATCTTGAAGATATATCTGTATTTCCATGTTCACTGCAGCATTATTCATAACAGCCAAGGTATGGCAACAACCCAGGTAGTTGCTGATGGATGAGTAGATAAAGAAAAAATGGCATATACTTACAGTGAAGTATTATTCAGTGTCTAAAAAGAAGGAAATTTGGCCATTTGCAGCAATATAAGTGAATCTGAAAGGCATTGTGCTAAGTGAAAAAAGCCAGACAGAGAAAAGAAATTCTGCGTGGTTTCACTTACTAAATAAACAAGTCAAACTCATAGAAAGCAGAGGTGGGGAAAATAAGGAGAGTTTAGTAAAAGGGTACAAGATTTTGGTTATAAAGTCTGAGAATCCAGTGGAACGGGGTGACTGTAGTTGACAACACTGGATTACATAATTGAAATTTGCTAAAAGTAGAACTTAAAGGCTTTCATTTTCAAAAAGGGAGGGGATAAATATGTGAGGTGATGGATGGTGTTAATTAACTCAGTGGGGGAATCCTTTCACAAAGTACACATACATCAAATCATGTTGTAAACTTCAAATATTTTACAATTTGTCAATTATATTTTAAATTTTTAAAAATTAAATTGCAACCTCCTTTACTCCATCTCTGCTTTCTCTATCTCACTGCCTTGCTTAATTTTCTCCATGGGACTGATGACCTTCCAATAGACTATATTTTCCTTTTTTGTTTTGCTGAACACCTATTTCTCCCTACTAGAATATAAACTAGCTTTAAAAAAAAAAAAAAAGACTGGGACCCAAACCCTACTGCTCTTTCTATGACATCATATTAAATTTCTATTTCTGATATCCTCAGAACAGACTTCTGCCAATTCTGTTGGCTGCTCTCTCTAAGCATTCAGAATATGACTTGCAATATAATTGGTGTTTTAAAATATATTTTAATTAATCCCTGCTTCCTACTTGGCCTTGCCTCCTCCCACAGTAGAATCTGCAAAGAAAAAGAGCTTCACTTCCACTTGCGGGGTCTTACAAGCAGCCTAAGGAGCAGCTGTTTTCTTCCTCCAGCCCAGAAGTTACTGAGAAGTCCATCTTCCCCACTGGGCAAAGTCAGGCTTTCAGCTGTGCATATAGGCCAGGAATAAAGTCTAATAAGGCAGTTGAGGCCAAGTGGCCTTCACCAAGGAGGATAAAAATCAGTGAGAAAACCAGCCAGGCTCAACCTGAATTACACAGTTTGTTACTGCAAAGTATGAATCTGTTTCTCCAAAAGAAATACATTCTGGAAAATGAGCAGAACTGTGGTCCGAAGAGCATTATCCCAACAGGAATAAGTCCCATTCAGCAGGGAACTCTCCCTGCTTCACCACCTGTTGAACAGGACAAAAGACCAAAGCCTGCGGATCAGGCTGCACAGAGCCTTGCACTCAGGCTTTCTAAGCTGAGAGCAGTGTGCTATATATCTTTTCCTGTCAACCATTAAAGTGCCTTTCATTTGCAGCACGGTGCCTCTTTCACCTCGGAGTTGTCTAAGGTTTTAGACACCTTTCCTCACCATCAGTGTCTCCAAGGTTCATGGAGGGTGAGTATAGTCAACTCAAAGGGACATCTTTATCTCCATGAGAAAAGAAACTAGCATCCAGTGACCTACTCTAAGTGGAGTCTCCAGGTACCCTCCTTCACTCTCCATCCTGGTGGAATCAGGGTGCAGAGTCCCATCTGGTGCAAAAGAAGGAGAAGCGGGAGTCCCAGCATTGCCTTTTTCACTTCATTAGACCTTTGGCAAGCCAGTTAACCTCTCTGGACCTCAGTTTCACTGAGCACTTATTATTATGCTTAAAAGAAGGAAGTAATGTCAATTGAAGGCAGAGCCAGGATTCAAACCCAGTTCTCAAAGCCTGTAACCTTAACTCTATGTTATATCACCTCCCTCATCCATCTTGACAATCTAGTTCTCTCCCTCTAAAATTTTAGTTTCTCTTTTCTGAAACAAGGAATCCTTTTTTTCAAGTTATGTGGATGGTTTTGACAAAACAACACATTTGCTTCTTTGATATCATCTGAAATAATCACAGTCTCTACTGTGCATAGTGCTTCCGATAAAAAAGGCAAGTGTAAACATTATGTCTTTCCAAGACTCAATTTACACAAATTACATATGAGATGAAGCAGGCCGAAGAAAGGCGTCGTGTCTGGAGAAGAGAAAGACAGCGAAAGCGGCAGGAAACAGCCCGAGCGCAGCCCAGAGAACTTTAAAATGTGATGTAGCAGAAAGGGGGTGGAGAGTGTAGACTGTGAAACATTCTCCTCTTTTACAATGTCGCTATTTTCTGGTTTAATTAGAATCAGATAGTGTGCAATATAATCATCACCTGATAACATAATTCCGTCAGACATGGAAGAGTAATATTCAAGTGACTGAAGCATGAATATAATTCACCTCAAGCAAGAGAGAGAAATTGTATTAGCAAAATGCCGCCAGATTCACTAATTAATTTGCTATATTATGCATGACAGGAAACAGCATAGAACAGAAAAGAAAAGCCTGATTTTTCTGAGTTAGGGAGGTAGCAACGGATGTACTTCCCTATAAATTATTTCTGCAATGGGTTCATTATTTGACCAAGAATTGGCTAAAAGCAGATTTCACAGTGATGAGCTGGTGGAGTTGGTGTACTTATCCAGTTAGCAAATGTCAAAATCACTCTACTTTTCCACTAGCTATCTTCATTTATAGATTTCTTTCTCCACTGAAGCACTCACCTGTATCCTGCTTCAATGCAAACCTAAGAAATGGGCAAATTAGCAGGTGTGTCCCTTGGCTGATTCATCGGTACAGGTTGACAGCATTCAGCTCTACTGCATTTGTCTCCCATTAATTGCTGGCTTTCTAAAGCAGGCAAGCAAAATAATATCAAATTTTTACTGTCTCACTTGAAGGGATAGACACTCACAAGAATGAAATTTTAAGTACATCCTTCAACCTATATATTGATAACAATTCATAGTCATCAATTAATTGAGATCAATAGTGCATGCCTTCAGATTATTTATGTACAGCCTTCCCACATAGTGATTAAGATTTTAAACTCTGGATTCAGATAAACCTGGGCTCACGATCTTGGTCAGATCTCTTGTAAGTCTTTCTAAGCTTCAGTTTTCTCCTCTGTACTCCAGAGCTGTAACAATTACATCTACCGCTTTGAGATAATACTCCCCAAGCACAGCTGAACCTGTCACCTTGTCATTCTGCCATATTGCTGCTTCTGTTGCTTTTGGGGCCCAGATAACAGTGTAGTGAGTGGGTCACAGCTGGCCTCTAGGGAAGACCCCACTGTGTCCAGAATGGAACAGGCGTTTTTTTTGTTCGCTACAGCGCAGCAGAGACCATTCTGAGAATTTGCAGATTTGAATGTGATGAAAAGAAAGCACAATACTAAGAATAAACCAGTAAGTTCTATTTTAATCCAACCACATCAATAATTATATTAAATGTAAATGGTCTAAGTATATACCTTAAGGGGAAGAAATTGACAGGCTGGATTTAAAAAAGCAAGACCCTACTCTATGCTATTTACAAGGAATTCACTTTAAATATAAACACATAGGTAAGCTAAAATGAAAAAATGTATACCATGCAAGCACTATTCAAACTATATATTTTTCCATCTTTTAAAAAATTTATTTATTTTTTAATTGGAGGATAATTGCTTTATAGAATTTTGTTGTTTTCTGTCAAAACTCAACATGAATCTGCCATAAGTACACATATATCCCCTCCCTTTTGAACTTCTCTCCCATCTCCCTCCCCATCCCCCTCCCTAGGTTCATGAAGATCCCCTGTTTGAGTTTCCTGAGACATACAGCAAATTCCCATTAGCTATCTATTTATGTATATGTGATTAACAGAACAACTTCAAAACACATGAGTCAAAATCGATCACTGAAAGGAGAAATAGACAAATCCCCAAGTTCATCTGAGACTTTAGTTTTTCTCCCAGTAACTGATAGAACAAAGGGCTTCCCTGGTGGCCCAGTGGTAAAGAATCCGCCTGCCAGTGCAGGAGATGGGGGTTCAATCCTTGGGTCAGGAAGATCTCCTGGAGAAGGAAATGACAACCCATTCCCGTATTCTTGCCTGGGAAATCCCCTGGACAGAGGAGCTTGGAGGGCTACAGTCCATGGGGTCACAAAGAGTTGGAGATAACTTAGCAACTAAACAACAGGAACTAATCAATTGATAGAACAAGTAGAAAATCAGCAAAGATATATAAAACTAGCAACCAAGTTGGCCTAATTTACACAGAATATTCTACTCAACAACAACAGAATACACATATTTTTCAAGTTCACATGGATCATTTAACAATATATTCTGGACCATAAAACTAACTTTATCAAGTTGAAATGATATGAAGTACATTCTTTCAGTATGGTGGAATTAAATTAGAAATCCATAATGTAAATATATCTGAAATTTCTCCAAATACTTGGAAATTAAACACCACCATTCTAAATAACCCAGGGATCAAACATATATATATAATAGAAATTGGGAAATATATTGAACTTAATTTTTTTTTAAAGATAACACATCAAAATGTATGTTGTTGTTGCTGTTCAGTTGCTAAGTCTATCAGATATAATCCCTTGAATCTATTTGTCACTTTCAAGGTAGAATCATAAGGGATCTGATTTAGGTCACACCTGAATTGCCCAATGGTTTCCCCTACTTTCTTCAATTTAAGTCTGAATTTGGCAATAAGAAGCTCATGATCTGAGCCACAGCCAGCTCCAGGTCTTGTTTTTGCTTACTGTAAAGAGCTTCTCCATCTTTGGCTACAAAGAATATACTCAATCTGAAGCCTAGGATGTGGGCAGAGAAGGGGGGTTCAGTGGCTCCAAGTTGGAGACTGAGTAGGGAGGGGAAGTGTCCACAGGAATAATAGCCTGGCCTGGATGTGGGAATCTAGGCAAGGAGAAAAGAGTGTCCACTCAGAAGGGTAGCCTGGCCAGAGCAGCCAGAGTCTAAATAAGGTATGGAGAGCCGAGGAGGGTGAGGAGGGCATGCTGAGTGGAAGAGGCTGAGCGGCAATAGCTACGTCAAGGGGGACTGATCAAGTAAGTATAGTTGTACATGGGAGATTAGATGGACGTGCGCTCATCTTCTCCTGCAAGAACACCAAAATCCAAACTAGCTGCTGAACAACTATCAACAGGATGATGTTGGAACCCACGAAAAAAAAAAAAAAATACCCCACATCCAAAGACAAAGGAGAAGCAGCAGTGAAGGGTTGCAATCACATTAAAATGTGTGAAACACAGATAATAATGTTTAGAGGGAAATCTATACCATTCAATGGGCTTCCCAGGTGGCACAGTGGTATTGAATCCACCTACCAATGCAGGAGATGCCAGTTCAAGCCCTAGGTCGGGAAGATCCCCTAGAGTAGGAAATCACAACCCATTCCAGTATCCTTACCTGGGAAATCCCATGGAAAGAGGAGCTTGGCGGGCTCTAGTCCAAGGGGCTGTAAAGAGTCAGGTACTACTGAGCAACTAAGCATGCATACACTGTACCATTAAATACTTGTGTCAGAAAATAAGAGAAGTTTCAAATCATGGCCTAAGCTTGCACCTTAAGAAACTAGAAGAAAGGAAAATAAATTGGACCAAATACCAGCAGAAAGAAGAGAATAACAAAGATGATGCAGAACAATAGAAAAGCAGTAGAGAAGAATCAGTGGAACCAAAAATTGATTCTTCTAAAAAAATCAGTAAACTTAATGAACCTTGGCCAGACTGATTAAGAAGAAAAAAAGAGAGCAGACATAACTTACCAATATCAAGAATTAAAAGACTCCCTTGGTGGCACAGTGGATAAGAATCCTCCTGCCAGTGCAAGGGACATGGGTTCAACCTCTGGTCAGGAAGAGTCCTCAGGCCAAGGAGATACTAAATCCAGGTGCCACGACTATGGAGCCCACTGTCTAGACCCCATGAGCCACAGCTACTGAAGCCCATGAGCCTAGAGCTCATGCTATATGACAAGAAAAGCCGCCGTGATGAAAACCTGAGCGCTGCAAATCAGAACAACTAGAGAAAGCCTGTGCACATCAACAAAGACCCAGAATATACATAACATAAAGTGAAAAACACTGGTTTCTCTTTAAAAAATGAAAGAAAGAAATTCCATGTCCAAGTATCACAAAACCCAATGTGATTCAGATGGCAGTTCTCTCCAAATTGGTCTGTAGACTAACATCATTCCTATCAAAATCCTGGGTGCTGTTTCCCAAAAGATGTTACTAAAATATGTATATAAAAGCAAAGGACCTAGAGTCTCCAAGTAATTTTGAAAAAGAACTGTGTTAGATGACTTGCATGTTCCAATTTCAAAACTTATATGAATATTTACAAGAACATTAAAAGATATGAAACAGAAAAAATATGTACAAGATCTGTATGCTTAAAACTACAAACACTAATGAAAGAAATCAATGATAACCTGAAAAAATAGAAATACACACTCGGTTCATGGGCTGAGAGACTCACTGTTAAGTTGCCAATTCTTCCCAGGTATAAATTCAGTGCAATTTCAATCAAATTCCCAGTAGGATATTTTTTGATATAAATGAACACCTGATTCTACAATTTATATAGTAGAAAGAAGAGAATAACAAAGATGATGCAGAACAATAGAAAAGCAGTAGAGAAGAATCAGTGGAACCAAAAATTGATTCTTCTAAAAAAATCAGTAAACTTAATGAACCTTGGCCAGACTGATTAAGAAGAAAAAAAGAGAGCAGACATAACTTACCAATATCAAGAATTAAAAGACTCCCTTGGTGGCACAGTGGATAAGAATCCTCCTGCCAGTGCAAGGGACATGGGTTCAACCTCTGGTCAGGAAGAGTCCTCAGGCCAAGGAGATACTAAATCCAGGTGCCACGACTATGGAGCCCACTGTCTAGACCCCATGAGCCACAGCTACTGAAGCCCATGAGCCTAGAGCTCATGCTATATGACAAGAAAAGCCGCCGTGATGAAAACCTGAGCGCTGCAAATCAGAACAACTAGAGAAAGCCTGTGCACATCAACAAAGACCCAGAATATACATAACATAAAGTGAAAAACACTGGTTTCTCTTTAAAAAATGAAAGAAAGAAATTCCATGTCCAAGTATCACAAAACCCAATGTGATTCAGATGGCAGTTCTCTCCAAATTGGTCTGTAGACTCAACATCATTCCTATCAAAATCCTGGGTGCTGTTTCCCAAAAGATGTTACTAAAATATGTATATAAAAGCAAAGGACCTAGAGTCTCCAAGTAATTTTGAAAAAGAACTGTGTTAGATGACTTGCATGTTCCAATTTCAAAACTTATATGAATATTTACAAGAACATTAAAAGATATGAAACAGAAAAAATATGTACAAGATCTGTATGCTTAAAACTACAAACACTAATGAAAGAAATCAATGATAACCTGAAAAAATAGAAATACACACTCGGTTCATGGGCTGAGAGACTCACTGTTAAGTTGCCAATTCTTCCCAGGTATAAATTCAGTGCAATTTCAATCAAATTCCCAGTAGGATATTTTTTGATATAAATGAACACCTGATTCTACAATTTATATAGAAAAGCAAAAGAATAGCAAAAACAGCTCTTAAAAAGATGAACAACATTGGAGACTTCATATTATCTGATTTCAAGACTTACTATAAAGCTACAATAATTCAAGAGGGTGTGGAATTATTTATAAAATAAACATGTAGTTCAATAGAACTGAATAGGGAACCCAGAGACAGACCTATGCAAAAATGGTTAAATGGTTTTTCATAAAGGTGCAAGAGCAATTCAGTGGTACTGAAATAATTATTGCACATTTATATGCAAAATAAAGAACCTTGATCCTGATACTGCATTATCTGCAATAATTCACTCAAAATGGATCATGGAATTAAATAGAATTAAATAGAGTTAAATATAAAACCTAAAACATCTGAAGGAAAATGTGGCAGAACTTAACTCAACTCAATAGTCTTGAGTTAAGCAAAGATATTTTATATGATACAAAAAGCATAAAAGAACTGACTCAATGGAAAATATCTTGATGCTGGAAAAGATTAAAGGCAGGAGAAGGGGACGACAGAGGGTAAGATGGTTGGATGGCATTACCAACTCAATGGACATGAGTTTGAGCAAGCTCTGGGAGTTGGTGATGGACAGGGAAAACTGGAGTACTGCAGTCCATGGGGTTGCAAAGAGTCGGACACAACTGAGTGAGTGAACTGACTAACTGGAAAGCATAATCCAAGAAAGAAAAAAAGACACATTTGACATGACCAAAAATTAAATTGTCTCTCCAATAGCCAATGCTAAGAGAATTAAAATGCAAGTCACAAACTGGGGCATGCAAAATACATATCTGATATCTGTACATATCCAGAAAATATAAAAAACACTTAAAACTCAATAATAAATAAGAAACTCAATAAAACATGGGCAAAAGATAGGAGCAGACCCTCTACCAATGAGAATATGTGAATGACAAATTAGAATCCTCAAAGAAGATCAACACCATTAGCTATTAACTAAAACCACCGTGATATACTACTACCCACCTATTAGAGAGGACTTTTTCTAAAACTGACAATACCATATGTTGGCAAGGACGTGAAGCAACTAGATAGAGCACTTGTACATCAAGTGGGAATGCAAAATGGTACAGACACTTTCGAAAGTATTCTGAAAATTTCTTGTAGATTTCAGCATTTACCATGTGATTCAGCAACCCCACTCCTAGGATTTAACAAATGAAATAAAAATGTATGTTTACACAAAATGCTGTGTGTAAATATTCAGGCAACTTTTTCATAGTCGTTCAAACTTGGAAACAATCTAAACATCCTGCAGCTGGTGAATGGATAAACTGGGCTATGTATGCAATGAACTCAGTAATGAAAAGGAATGAACTATGGACATATATAACAGTTTCATGAATCTAATATGCTAAGTGAAAGAAGGCCACAATTCCATTAAAGTGATGTTCTTGAAGAGACAGAACTATAGAGATGGAAAACAGATCAGTGGTTGCCAGGGGCGGGTAGAAGGAGGTCCAGCTACAGAGACACAGGAGGTGATTTTGGGGGGGTAATTAAAATCACCTTGATTGAGGTGGTGATACGTATATCTGTCAAAATCACAAAAGAAAAAAGTCATAGGACCAACGCTTTTCGATTTCAAAACTTACTACCATTTATAATAGGACCAAAACACATGAAATGTTACATATCTTTTAAAAGTTGAGTTTTACTGTATGTGAATTATATTTCAATAAAAAAGAGTGAATTTTCCTATATGTAAACTATACCTCAGTCTTCCCTAGTGGCTCAGCAGTAAAGAACCCACCTGCCAATTCAGAAGATGTGGGTTTGATCCCTGGTTTGGGAAGATCCCCTAGAGTAGGAAATGACAACCCACTCCAGTATTCTTGCCTGGGAAATCCCATAGACAGAGGAGCCTGGCAGACTACAGTCCATGGGATCATAAAGAGTCAGACATAACTTATCAACTAAGTAACAGCAAACTATGTCTCAATATTTTTTTAAATGTGATGTCTATTTCTTGTTTTATTGAGGGCAGGAGGAGAAGAGGGCTACAGAGGATGAGATGGCATCAGTAGACATGAGTTTGAGCAAACTCCAGAGATAGTGAAGGACAGGGAAATGGGGCAAATCCATGGCGTCTCAAAGAGTCAGGCACAACTTAGCAACTGAACAACAACAAAGTATCTAGAAACATGTCTGGCCCATTACAGATGCTTGAAAAGTGAAAGTGAAGTCGCTCAGTCGTGTCCAACTCTTTGTGACCCCATGGACTATAGCCTACCAGGCTTCTCCCTCCATGGGATTCTCCAGGCAAGAGTACTGAGCGGGTTGCCATTTCCTTCTCCAGGATATCTTCCCGACCAAGGGATTGAACTCGGGTGTCCTGCATTCCAGGCAGATGCTTTAACCTCTGAGCCACCAGGGAAGCCCAATAGATGCCTAATAAGTATTTATTCAGTCATTGTCATTAAACTGCCTTTTTGTCTTTGCTGTGACTGTTGTTTTCTCTGCTCAGCACCATACACTCCACCCCACCCTTGGTTATAGTGCCACCTCCCTGGCCTCAATAACCTGGCCTCCCATCATGAGCATCTGATTTGGCCAATCAGAGTTTTTTCTTGGGCTTTTTTCCCCCAACTCAAACTAGTATAAAAGGAGTTCTTTTCCTTTCTGGTCGTAGACAAGTGCCAGATCAGCCTGAAGCAATACCTTCTTCCAATAGAGAAGCTGATCCACAGCCTGAAACAGACATGAAAAGGAGAAGCAGAAACAAGAGAAAACTAATGTGAGTCCCTGGACTCTGTTGTCCTGAGACCAAAGCCACTCCTGCCTTTTCCTAGGTTTGGTTACACGAATCAGTAAATATTACCTCTCTTTATATAAAAAAAGTTTCTATCACCTACTACCAAAGATTTTGAAAACCAATAGTAACAGTAACAATGAAGCCAACATTGATTAACTACCTTACTCTCTGCCAGCCACATTTTACCCACCTACCACATTCAGCCCTCTCCCCAAATCTATGAGTTAGGCACTCTTTTTATCCAAATTTTATAGAGGAGAAAACTGAGGAAACTCAAAGATCAAGTCATTCATCCAAGGTCTCACAGTAGTTGCAGGAGTATAGTGAGTATCCATATGGCATCAGTACCATTGAGTTTTTTCTATCCTTTAAATCATTTAAGAGGGAAACACTAAAGTCTAAAACAAGGAGGTCGAACCAGTCAATCCTAAAGGAAATCAACCCTGAATATTCACTGGACAGACTGATGGTGAAGTTGAAGTCCAAAATTTTGGTCATCTAACGCAAGAGCAGACTCATTGGAAAAGACCCTGATGCTGGCAAAGATTGAAGGTGGGAGGGGAAGAGGGTGACAGAGAATGAGATGGTTGGATGGCATCACCCAGTCAATGGACATGAGTTTGAGCAAACTCCAGGAGATGGTGAAGGACAGGGAAGCCTGGCGTGCTGCAGTTCATGGGGTCGCAAAGAGTAGGACACAACTTAGCGACTGAAAAACTGATTTACAGCTGTGGTCTTCAGTGTAGCTGCACATTAGAATCACCATGAACACAAAACAATTCCATTGACCAGGCCACATCTCGAGACCAGCTAAATCAAAATCTCTGTGTTAAAATCCAAACGTCAATCAATTTTCAGAGCTCCTCAGTGATTGCAACATATGGCCCAGGTTGAGGCCCCTGTCTCAAGATTTAGATTGGTCTTTCTCACCAAAGGCACCCCTTCATCCTCTGCCCTGCACTGCAACAAAAAGAGAAATATGCTTCATCTTCCACAGAATGAATCAGAATCTATAAATTCAGATTTCCAGAAATTCTATAATTAAATTAGAATCTTAGTTAAAAATATTTTCAAGGAGAAAAATAAGACTTCTGTGCAGGGACTTTTAGAAAAAAAAAATGTAGAATATCAACATATAGTTGATTTTTATAGTATGGTTTATTTGGGCCCCAAAGGGCGGTCATTAGAATAGTAGAACCCTAAACTTTACTAAGTTCCCAGTGATGCAGGGCTTTTGCCAATACAACCAGCCATCAGAACAGGAAAGATGGAGGAATAATATTATCTGAGCCTCGGTGACACCATAATTATTCCACATTTGGGTTTTAACTCCTAAATCCTGATTCTTACATAATAGCAGTAATAATAGCATGTGTCACCCAGACAGTGGGGTTTTCTGCCGTATTTTCATCCCATTTTCAGGGAATGTCTAAAAGGACAAAGCCTTTTTCTTTGGGGGAGACTTGCAGACAGATAAAACTTGGGATCTGTCACTGTGTTTATCCATCAGTCTGTCAGTGGGCTGTAAGGAACTAATTCATCACTCCCTTATTCTTCCTTTCTCCTGCAAGGAGAGTTGCTATTGCTGTTCTCAATTTGGCCTTTTAGACAGAAATAAAGCTGTCCCTTTCTCAGTAACGAGTTTTATATATTCTCTTGATGAGGCTGAGCTATGTGGGATTCTGGTCCCTGAGACAGAAAACATTAGTCTGTAGCTGCTGGAAGGATTTGGATTCATCCTGCCAAGTAGTCATGACCTTACACTATCCTTCCAGCTTTAGGACTCCAGCCCCTGTAGAGGAGACAGCCCCATGCCCAGGTTACTTTCTGTAAAGATAATTTTTTTCATAATGTTAAATCTGTGTGCACTGGTGGATGGGATGTATAGTTAGAAGCCAATTGGCATGGGGGTTAAAAAGATGAGACTTGGGCCCAGGCAAGCTTGGGTTCTCTACTAGTCTTCTCCAGCTGCCATAATAGAATACCACAACCCACATGGCTTAAACAACAGAAATTCATTTTTACCTCATAGTTCTGGAAGGCAAGAAGTCCAAGGTCAAGGTGCCGGAAAAATTCAGTTTCTGGTGAGACTTCTGTTCCTTGCTTACAGAGAGCTACCTTCTCTCTGTGTCCTCACATGGCAGAGAAAGAGAGATCTCCAATGTCTCTTTTCCTGTAAGGACACCTGTCTTATCAGACTAGTACCCACCCTTAGGGGCTCATTTAACCATCTAGTCAGAGCTATGGTTTTTCCAGTAGTCATGTACTGATGTGACAGCTGGAAATATAAAAGGCTGAGCACCAAAGAACTGATGTCTTCAAACTGGTGCTGGAAAAGACTCTTGAGAGTCCCTTGGACAACAAGAAGGTCAAACCAGTCAATTCTAAAGGAAATCAGTCCTGAATATTCATTGAAGGATTAATGCTGAAGCTGAAACTCCAATATTTGGGCCACCTGAAATGAACTGCCGACTCATTGGAAAAGACTCTCATACTGGGAAAGATTGAAGGCAGGAGGAGAAGGGGATGACAGAGGATGAGATGGTTGAATGGCCTCACTGACTCAATGGACATGAGTTTGAGCAAAGTCCAGGAGATGGTGAAGGACAAGGAAGCCTGGCATCCTGTCCTGCAAAGATTCAGACAGGACTGAGTGACTGAACAACAACCTTAATTACCTCTCTGGCTCCAAACACAGCTGAGTCACATTGAGCACTGGAGCATTAGCATATGAATTGGGAAAGAGTTCAGTTCAGTTCAGTCGCTCAGGAGTTTCCAACTCTTTGCAACCCCATGAACTGCAGCACGCCAGGCCTCCCTGTCCATCACCAACACCCGGAGTTCACTCAAACTCATGTCTGTCACATTGGTGATGCCATCCTGCCATCTCATCCTCTGTTGTCCCCTTTTCCTCCTGCCCCCAACCCCTCCCAGCATCAGAGTCTTTTCCAATGAGTCAGCTCTTCGCATGAGGTGGCCATAATATTGGAGTTTCAGCTTTAGCATCATTCCTTCCAAAGAAATCCCAGGGCTGATCTCCTTCAGAATGGACTGGTTGGATCTCCTTGCAGTCCAAGGGACTCTCAAGGGTCTTCTCCAACACCACAGTTCAAAAGCATCAATTCTTTGGCACTCAGCTTTCTTCATAGTCCAACTCTCACATCCATACATGACCACTGGAAAAACCATAGCCTTGACTAGACGGACCTTAGTCGGCAAAGTAATGTCTCTGCTTTTGAATATGCTATCTAGGTTGGTCATAACTCTTCTTCCAAGGAGTAAGCATCTTTAAATTTCATGGCTGCAGTCACCATTTGCAGTGATTTTGGAGGCCCAAAAAATAAAGTCTGACACTGTTTCCACTGTTTCCCCATCTATTTCCCATGAAGTGATGGGACCTAAGCATCAATTCTTTGGCACTCAGCTTTCTTCATAGTCCAACTCTCACATCCATACATGACCACTGGAAAAACCATAGCCTTGACTAGACGGACCTTAGTCGGCAAAGTAATGTCTCTGCTTTTGAATATGCTATCTAGGTTGGTCATAACTCTTCTTCCAAGGAGTAAGCATCTTTAAATTTCATGGCTGCAGTCACCATTTGCAGTGATTTTGGAGGCCCAAAAAATAAAGTCTGACACTGTTTCCACTGTTTCCCCATCTATTTCCCATGAAGTGATGGGACCGATGCCATGATCTTCGTTTTCTGAACGTTGAGCTTATTAAGCCAACTTTTTCACTCTCCTCTTTCACTCTTATCAAGAGGCTCTTTAGTTCCTCTTCACTAAAGGTAGTATCATCTGCATATCTGAGGTTACTGATATTTCTCCCAGCAATCTTGATTTCAGCTTATGCTTCTTCCAGCCCAGTGTTTCTCATGGTGTACTCTGCATAAAAGTTAAATAAGCAGGGTGACAATATATAGCCTTGACAGACTCCTTTTCCTATTTGGAACCAGTCTGTTGTTCCACACCCAATTCAAACTGTTGCTTCCTGACCTGCATACAGATTTCTCAAGAAGCAGATCAGGTGATCTGGTATTTCCATCTCTTGAAGAATTTTCCACAGTTTGTTGTGATCCACATAGTCAAAGGCTTTGGCATAGTCAATAAAGCAGAAATAGATGTTTTTCTGGAACTCTCTTGCTTTTTCGATGATCCAGCAGATGTTGGCAATTGGATCTCTGGTTCCTCTGCCTTTTCTAAAACCAGCTTGAACATCTGGAAGTTCACAGTTCACATATTGCTGAAGCCTGGCTTGGAGAATTTTGAGCATTGCTTCACTAGCAACACACTTCTGTTTGTAACAAGTCCCATCCCAGCTCCACCTGACTGTGTGCCTGGGAGAGTGAATCTGCCTCTCTGGGCTTCATGTTCCTCATCCTAACAAGTGGAGATAAGAGTACTAGTTTGTAATGTGGCTTTGATGATTGAATGAGGTGATGCTTGTAAAGAGATTAGCACAGCACTTCCCACATAGTAAGCACTTTTTTAAAATTACCATTTTTATTTAGTTTGGCAACTGAAGTTCAAGCAACAATGGACTTAGTGAAGCAATGAAGTAAATTTGGATATATTTTGAGGGCCCCGTGTTTCCTCACAACCCCTGGTCCCATCACAGAACTCCCAAGGACTCAAGCTTTCTTCTCCAGGCTGAAAACAAAGTCAGTATCTACTCCATCTGTTCTCTGCGGTCAGAGTTTGTGTTTCACTGGGTATCAGGGCCTTTAGAGTCAGTGAAACCTGAGTTCAAATGCAAACTCTGCCACTCATTAGCTTTGTGGCATGACGCAAGGCTCTGGTTGCCATAATAAAACACCAGACTGAGAGACATCTGTTTCTCATGCTTCTGGAGGTTGAGAAGTCCAAGATCAAGATAACAGCCCACTTAGTTCCTGGGGAGACTCTCTCCTACAGACAGCTGCTTTCTCTCTTGGAGAAGGAAATGGCAACCCACTCTGGGACTCTTGCCTAGAAAATTCCATGGACAGAGGAGCCTGGTGGGCTGTTGTCCATGGGGTGGCACAGAGTCAAACATGACTGAAGTGACTTAGCAGCAGCAGCCGCCTTCTTTCTGTGTCCTCAGATGGTAAACAGAGAGAGAGAGCTCTGGCCTCTTCGTCTTCTCATAAGGACACTAATTCCCTCCACCCTCATGATCTCACTTAAACCAGATCACTTCCCAAGGCTCTACCTCCAAACACCATGGGGGTTGAGGCTTCAACATATGAACATGGGGACCTGAACATTCAGTGCATAACTCTGAGCCTGTCTTCATCAGAATTTCCTCCACTGCAAGTGACAGAAAACCCAGAGCAAAACTAGATTAGGCACAGAAGTGATTTTCTTGCTTCACAAATAGATAAGTCCTGAGACATTCTGGCTTGAGGCATGTCAGGACTCAGATAATAACAACCAGGACCATTCTCCTGATTCTTTTCTGTTGGCCTTATCCTCTGGGAGACCAAGATGCCCCATCTCCTCTGTGCTCACATTCTACAACCCGAGCCACTCAAGCCAAGAAACATAACAGCAAGTTCTCTAAGCCTCCAACTAACATCCCGCATCAGCTCCCACTGGTCTCATACATCCACTCCTGAACCAATCACAGGGGCCAGAGGGGTAGGACATTCAGACTGGCCAGTTCTCGGGCACAAGGAGCCAAGAGAGGGTCAGTTCTACTTGAGCTGAGGACTAAGAGCAAAAGAGGGGGTAAATGCTGGGTAAGAAAGACAGCAGATGACCGCCGCACAGCCCCAATCTCCTAGTCTACACAATGGAAAAAATGTACCAAACTCTCAGGATTTCTGAGAACAGAATTACATATGTGTTACTGTAATACTGCATAGCACTAACAGCACTAAATATTTACAGTATACATGCACACACACACACCTGTATTCCAATATTCTAATTTCATAAGGCCCTGCCCTTGCTATCCCCTATTGTGGAAATCATACCTCTCTTATAAGTCACACTAGAAATGATCAGTAGAAAGCATTGTTCAGGCATACCGACCTTTCTGAAGCAAGATGTTAATTAATGAGACCCTAGCAAAGATAAGTAACTCTTCCAAATAGACATCTCCAGATTCATCCAGAGGAAGAGACCAAAGACCCTAAATGCTTTGGATGTGGAAGCCACCAAGGTCTCAGGAATTCCCCTCTGAAATGCAGATGGAATAGGAAGGGCTTTATCTTAAACACCAGCTAATAGGTACTGAGCTGTCACTTAGCCCAGAAGCAGGGATTATCTGAAATGGGGCTTGATAAGGACTCTGGAGGGAGAAAGGAAAGAAAGGCATATCAGGTGACAGCAGAGAGAGGAGAAGGCGCCTAATTTCTGCTTTCAGTTTTTCCTGGGGCATGATTTTCACACACCTCTCTTTCAAGTCTAGTCTGATGAACCATTTAAAAGAATAATAGCAGCTACAGTTTAGAAAGCATTCCCTCTCTCCATGCTAGGCACTCAGGAGCAAGACTTTATTTCATCCCAGATCACACTGTGCCTTCCTGTGTGGCCTTGGGCATGTTAGAACAGTTCAATGAGACCCCCTTTTTCTCAGCCAAAACATCTAAATTAAGGAGATAACGTGAATTGTTTACCACACACCAAGCATTTTCAAACATGTATTAACTCATTTAAGCTTCACATTGAAAAAGACTCTGATGCTGGGAGAGATTGTGGGCAGGTGGAGAAGGGGACGACCAAGGATGAGATGGCTGGATGGCATCACAGACTCGATGGACATGAGTCTGAGTGAGCTCCGAGAGATGGTGATGAACAGGGAGGCCTGTTGTGCTGCGATTCATGGGGTTGCAAAGAGTTGGACACAACTGAGCCACTGAACTGAACTGAACTGAATATCTGTATGAAGTACAATTATTATTTCTATTTTATGAATGAGATTACTAAGATTCAGAAAGGTCAACTAACTTGCCCAAGGTCACACTGTTTCCACCTTTTCCCTACTTCCACGAAGTGGACAGCAAGGAGATCAAACCAGTCCATCCTAAAGGAAATCAACCCTGAATATTCATTGGAAGGGCTGATGCTGAAGCTGAAGCTCCAGTACTTTGGCCAGCTGATGAGAAGAGCTGACTCACTGGAAAAGACCCTGATGCTGGCAAAGATTGAGGGCATGAAGAAAAGGGGACTACAGAGGATGAGATGGTTGGATGGCATCACCAATGCAATGGCCATGAGTTTGAGCAAACTCTGGGAGATGGTGAAGGACGGGAAAGCTTGTCATGCTGCAGTCCATGGGGTCACAAAATGTCAGACACGACTTAGTGAATGAACAAGGTCCCACAGACAGGAATTGACAGAGCCTAAATTTGAACCCAAGCAAAGTCCGTGCTCTTGGCCCCTATATTGCCTCCTAACTCTGAGTTCAGCAAGCAGGAAGCTTTCAAACACATCAGCTGTTATTGCTATTTCTCTGTACTAAGATGAAGATATTAATAGTGTACCCATGCTAAGTCACACAGTCGTGTCTGACTCTTTGCAACCTCACGGACTGTAGCCCACCAGGCTCCTCTCTCCATGGGATTCTCCAGGCAAGAATAATGGAGTGGGTTGCCATGCCCATCTCCAGAGGATCTTCCCAACTCAGGCATCCAATCTGCGTATCTCTTACATTGGCAGGTGGGTTTTTTACCACTAGCACCACCTGCATATTTTTATCATCATTGTCATTATTAGAAGATTCAACAAAAACATTTTCATTTTGGAAAATAAAAATAACAAAATGAGCTATCTTGTGTTATTTACATCTGTATCATCTACAGGTATTTAAAAGCAAGCAATAGACACTTACCCAAACCCACTCAAAAAAGAATTAATATTTATTGAAAAGATATTTGGAAGACCACAGAAATGAAGGGAAGATATAAATACACAGATTTGAAATGGAGCATGACCCCATGGTCTTCCCCCGCCTGCCGCCCCCATCAACCATGTCCTCAGTCTGTCTTTTGTCTATGGAAAAAATTTAGCCAAAATAAGTGAGAAAATGTAGAAGCAAAGAACAACAGAACAAAACAATAATAATTTAGTCAGTAAGACAGATACTTGGGCTTCCCAGCTGGATTGGTGGTAAAGAATCTGCCTGCCAGTTCAAGAGACTCGGGTTCAATGCCTGGGTCAGGAAGATCCCCTGGAGTAAGAAGTGGCAACCACTCCAGTATTCTTGCCTGGAAAATCCCATGGACAGAGGAGCCTGATCAGCTACAGTCTGTGGGGCTGCAAAGACTCAGACACGACTAAGCAACTGAGCACATTGCTAAGACAGATACAGGTATAGAGATAGAGGTGTTGATGGATGTGTTAACCAGATAAAGGACTCCTTTTACATTGTTATGTGAATCAAATCATCACAGTGTACACTTTAAATATCTTACAATTTCACTTGTTAATTATATCTCAATAAAGCTGAATTTTTTTTAAAGAAGTGAGAGGGAACAGAAACTCATCAACAAACTCAAAATTAAATAATTTTGTTTCTATCATCTCCCACCCCTGTGTGTCTTGACTCAAGACTCAAGTTCCAGAAAAGAGAGCTTGGATGGACCAGCAAGGGTCACAGACCCAGCCCTGGATGGGGGAGGTCCATGATTGACAGTCATTTCAGAGCCCTGCAACACACACAGAGGCGTTCCCCAAGGAAAGGGACATCGAGCAAACAGAAATAAAAACAGTGACGCACAGAGCCACTCCCATAGCACCAGAGCTCCTTCTAAAAGTGACAGAACCTCGTCAGAGGGGAGGTCCTCATCTAATCTTTAAGATCTAGCATTAGAAGAGCTTCCAGACAGGCACAAAGGGCTATAATAAAAATAACACAGATAACGTTACACCAGTTAAGAATCTGACATGTGTCAGACCCTCCTTGAGTTTCAAGGCCAGAGCTGGGTAGGACCTTCAAGATACTTAAGCAGCTTCCCAAGGTGCAACACCTGGAAGAAAATGGTAACTGGATTTATGGGGCATGTTATTGATAAACCCAATGTCCATGTGTCATAATTTAATACTCTGAAAAATCTAACGGCACTAAAGGCTTTGCATTAACTAGAGAGACCCTGAACCTGATTTATATTTTGAGTGCAAATTGCTCCCAGTGGCACCCACAATGACAGGCCTAAACTACCTCTTGTGTCTTTGCTTCTTGGCTCCTTCGTTTGTGTGTGAAACAGTTCTCTAGGCAGTGCGACCTTTGCAATGTCATCATCGCTTGTTTCATCTGTGCTGACAGCTGGATGTAAAGTTATATCAGAGGTGGAAGCACACTCATGAGGTGAACACAGCCAGTGCTGGACATGGTTGAAATACTTCAGAAAGAGCTATCACTTCCTCCATCTTTCCCTAAGAGTTGGTTTCAAGATATAACAAAGCCATTCATTTCTGTGTTTGGTAACAAAAACATAAAAGCTTTACCTCCTAACTTCAATGTTTCTCACAGACAAGCGGAAATTGAGCATGTTAGAAAATGTACTAAAACAGGAGTAAAAAGACCTAAGGTTCTTACCCATCTGGACCACTTATCTATTGAAATACAAGCATGTCACTCACCCTCTTTGATTCCCAGTTTTCATATATGAAACGAATCGCCAGTCCAGGTTCGAAGCATGATACTGGATGCTTGGGGCTGGTGCACTGAGACGACCCAGAGGGATGGTACGGGGATGGGGGAGGGAGGGAGGTTCAGGATGGGGAACACGTGTACACCTGTGGCGGATTCATATTGATGTATGGCAAGACCAATACAATATTGTAAAGTAATTAACCTCCAATTAAAATAAAAAATTAGCATAATAAAATAAATAAATAAAAGATGTAGATAATAGTAAATCAACACCTATACCAATGGCCATTAGGAAGTTCAAACTACCTAAAGCACGTAGAATTGTGTATTTCACAGAAATCCATAAATTCAGTATGATTCTCACATTCATGATGATTACCAGACATTTCTTGAGCATCAATTATTCACAGGCTCATGCTGAAGACTTAAGATTTGAATTCACTCTAGTGTTTTCGACTTCAAATAAAGAGATTCCCATTTGTTTTGTTCTGCTAAGGCCATATAATAAAAGACCACAGGCTGGGTGGCTTGAACAACAAAAATTTATTTTCTCACCATTCTGGAGCCTGGAAGTTCAGGATCCAGGTTAGTTTCCAGTGAGACCACTCTGCTGGGCTTGTAGATGACATCTTCCTGCTGTGTCCTCCCATGCCCTTTTCTCTGTGTGCAAGCAAGCTTGGTGTCTCTTTCTCACTACAAGGACAATAGTCCATTAGACAAGCCCCCTCACCACCACCACCTTATGATCTTTCAACTTTAATTGCCTCTTCAAAGGCCTCATCTCCAAAAATAGAGAGGGAACACAATTCAGTGCATAGCACTCTTCAAACTGACTAAATCAACTGGGGTGTTACTTTTCATGACATAAGAGGAAATGAACAAGAGAAGGGACTGTCAAGGTTCGCTGATGCAGGAGGCCAACTCTGACATTAGGAACCCAGACCTTCTCTGAACACTGTCCCATTCCACCACGTGAGCTCATCCACTGCGTGGCTTCCCTCACTGACAGGGCTGCCTGCAGAAACTGGGCACTGGGCTTCTTTAATTCAAGTAAGCTGGAGGAGGAAATGGGCTTTCCTTTCCCAGAAGCCCTCAAAAAGCCCCTCCTAGCATCTCATTGGCCCAATTGGCATGGACCCGCCCATCCTTAAGTCAAACCCTGGGAAGAGAAATAGACTCATGGTGGTACCAGTCTGTTGTTCCATGTCCAGTAATAGCTGTTGCTTCCTGACCTGCATACAGATTTCTCAAGAAGCAGATCAGGTGATCTGGTATTCCCATCTCTTGAAGAATTTTCCACAGTTTGTTGTGATCCACACAGTCAAAGGCTTTGGCATAGTCAATAAAGCAAAAGTAGACATTTTTCTAGAACTCGTTTGCCTTTTTGATGATCCAATGGATGTTGGCAATTTGATTTCTGGTTCCTCTGGCTTTCCTAAATCCAGCTTGAATGTCTGGAAGCTCACAGTTCATGTACTGTTGAAGTCTGGCTTGGAGAATTTTGAGAATTACTTGGACAGTGTGTGAGATGAGTACAATTGTGCAGTAGTTTGAGCATTCTTTGGCATTGCCTTTCTTTGGGATTGGAATAAAAACTGACCTTTTTCAGTCCTGTGGCCACTGCTGAGTTTTCCAAATTTGCTGACACACTGAGTACAGCACTTTCACAGCATCATCTTTTAGGATTTGAAATAGCTCAACTGGAATTCCATCACCTCTACTAGCTTTGTTCATAGTAATGCTTCCTAAGGCCCACTTGACTTCACATTCCAGGATGTCTGGCTCTAGGTGAGTGATCACACCATCGAGGTTATCTGGGTCATGAAGATCTTTTTCATATAGTTCTTCTGTGTATTCTTGACACCTCTTCTTAATATCTTCTGCTTCTGTTAGGTCTATACCATTTCTGTCCTTTTTTGTGCCTATCTTTGCATAAAATACTCCCTTGGTATATCTAATTTTCTTGAAGTCATCTTTAGTTTTTCCCATTCTATTGTTTTCTTCTATCTCTTTGCATTGATCATTGAGGAAGGCTTTCTTATCTCTCCTTGCTATTCTTTGGAACTCTGCATTCAGATGGATATGTCTTTCCTTTACTGCTTTGCCTTTAGCTTCTCTTCTTTTCTCAGCTATTTGTAAGGCCTCCTCAGGCAACTGTTTTGCCTTTTTGCATTTCTTTTTCTTGGAGATGGTTTTGATCACTGCCTCCAGTACAATGTCATGAACCTTTGTCCATAGTTCTTCAGGCACTCTATCAGATCTAATCCCTTGAATCTATTTTTC